>JAKWJD010000247.1:0-15000 GCA_027705065.1 Solanum peruvianum
GTGTGCAAATTGTTTATCTATTGTACAATTATATTTGTTTCAGCTATCAAATCTCCAGAAATTTCTAGTAGATTGGGGGATTTGTTTTATAATAGCTTCAGCTCTAATAGGGCTAAAGAGCCACATGCTGAGGTTTTCCTAACTTTTTCTAGGTTAATTTCTATATAATAATATTATCATTAAAATTTCTAAATGCATGATTTTATTTAAACATCCGCTGCATAAGCCATGGATAATCTGGCATGTCAAGTCCCCTTGTTTCTGCCATATCTTCTCCTCCATTAGTAACTAATTATATGTAATGATATGTAATAATACATGATTAATTGCTAATCTGCGCCCTCTATGATGTAAATTATCATGACTGCCTTGATCTCTTATCCTCATGTTATCTCTTTAATGCTTCATTCTTGAACAAAATCATATTTTCCATTGGGTTTTGTGCAATCACCAACTATTACAAAAACAATTTACTTTTTATTTCTATGATATTACATTTTGATTTCTAACTCTTTTTTCGATGTTCATAATCGTATAGCCACCAAATTTCATTTTTAAATAGTTTAGGGGTGATTGAACTCTCGTTAAGTTAAGTGTATAGTTAAAATTTGTTTATATAACGTTGAAGGACATTTGACCATTTTTTATTTGCAATATCTTATTCACAATATGAAGAGGGAAAACATTGTCACTGAGTTCCTGATTAGTAAAGGAGAATAGATTTTTATTTCCTTTAAACCTATTATCTCATCCCCATTTAAAGATTTGTTTTCAATCTTATAAATTATTCCCACTGCTTTTCCTTACTGGGATGATCAGGAATTCTTTAGGCACAAAGAAATAATATACTCCAGTTAAAACATGAAAACTTGATTGTTACGTAGCTTAAGGTGATTTGAGCATAAAGCCCTCCATATGAAGGAATTTGTATGATTGACCACTTTAGTCATTGTTGGTGTAGTGATAACACCATCAAGCAACTTATACTATTAGTTTACAATGTTTCAAAACCAACAAATTTTCATTTATATAAATGAAAAAAAATCTACGGCTTTGAAGAAAATAATGAGAATTGAAGTGCACACTTAATTAAGTAACGCCCACAGGTTATAGGAAAAAAATACCAAAGTTGAAATGATTTAACGCTATAATAAAGTTGATGTTAAACAACCTCTCATAGTAAATTGACCGCCTATTCTTGTGGTTGTTTCATGCATCATTATTTGAAGGGAATCCCGATGTTCTAAATCTCCTGCTATGCGCAGGCACCGGAAATACAAGCACACACTAATCTAGCTAACGTGCATGGCTTGACTAATTAAGTAATAATTCCTCATATGCCTTGATTTACCGCTTTAGATGCAAATCAATGGTCGATAATGAGACCTTAAGACTCCTCTGACTTTCCGTTATAACATATTTAAAGTTGTTTTTGTTTACGTTAATCCCTTGTCTATTCTTCAAGTAGCTTTCGAAGTCTAAAATCCTTTAATCTAGATCGTTCAATTTTAGACAATTTATTACTAGAGAGGTCTGACCGGGTACAAGCGATGTTAGAGGATGCCATAAACTATGGAGAAACCATGAAGTATCTCTTAACTATTTGAATTGGTACAAAACATCATTTCAACAACCTTTTGAACCCCCAAATACCCCCGACATCTATCTTTTTGCTCAAAAATATCCTCATGTCTAACTACTTACATTCATAAGATGAATGGAAGACAATATTATACTAAATCTCATAGTTGAACGAAGTTTTAGGCTCTTTTGCGTTTAAATGTTTGAAATTAACTTAATATAATGATTTTAGTTTAAATGATTTGAAATTACTTAATATATGATTTCATCCGATTGAACTCATTCTGAATTCCACAAAAAATTAAAAACCAAAAAAAGTTGGTCCTCTACTCTCTATATTCCTCTACCCCACCCCCTCTCTTCACTTCCACTCTCTTTCACCACTTTATCTTGTATTTTTTCAACTTATGACCAAATAAGGGAAGAGATGGAGAAAAATAACTAAGAAATTCATATAGAAACAATTAGTGCAATAAAAGATTATTTATTTAATAAACTATGTATTGTACTACTTTTTTTCTTTTATGTGAACCCAAAATCCAAAATAAAAAATAAAGTAACCATTTCTCATACCCCTCCCCCCACCTCCAGCAGTCACGACCTAAAACTGCACATGATGAAACTTGTCTATTTTCACCAAGAAAAGTTAGCTTCAACCCATAGAAATGAAAGCAATAGCAGAGATACAATAAATATACAAGACAAAGGCGAAAAAATATTTATTCTAAAAAAATACCCTAAAATCGGGTTGTCACTCCCGTACAAACCACTATATACATAAGTGGGAATTTAAAAATAAGTAAAAATCTCAACTGTTTTAACAAGTAAAACAAAATATACGAAAAGGAAAAAGAGGGCATACATATTTGACAAACAACTACCTCTTAGATCCTTCAACAAGCCTCTACTGACAGAGAAGTAGAAGAAAAGAAGGAGGTCAGACAGGTTCAAGCTCGAACCTACACAAATATAAATAAGGGTGAGTACTTACAACATGGCACTCAACAAACACCTACTAATCAAAGCAACTCGGTAGAAACGAACATCCTTGAATCTCCAATGAACCTCCTTACAACTGCATAGAAATCAACTCAATCTAGCAATTTTACAATACAACGACCCACAAGGACCAATATTCACTGTTAAATAGCCACAATCCAACAATTAATTGAATCAAACAAGTCAACCTCAAAGTCAAGTAGTTCACTCACAGGCAACAAGCACATCAACCTAAATATCAAGAAACTCATCCATAAGCATCAAAGATATTAAGTTACCATAATCAACCTCTCGTTGGAACAATTTCTCATCGGCTTTGTAACCCTTTCAAAAAATGACCTCAAAAAATAATATAGGTAATGACCTCAGCCTCATAAACATCCTCGAGAAATGGCCACCGCCTAATAACACTTGTCGACAAAGACTTATGCATAATGATATTTATTAGCAAAGACCTCTTATCAAAGCACTTGCCAACAAATACCGCAACATTATAATCTTCAAATTTTTCATAATGGTGATCAACGATCAATGTACCCAAGAAATACCTCAGCACAAAGAAGAGACAAAAAATTGCACAAGTGAAGTCCACATTCTTGTTTTCAAGCATTTCATCATTCAATCAATAAGGGCACAATTAAACAATTTATATCATTTTCACAATACAAAGAGTAACCTAGTCGTAACATGGCGTATATGACCCCGAGAGACGCTATACGAGCTACTTAGAATGCATATTCAAGATTCTAAAATGATAAAGAGTTCAAAAGACATTTCCTTTCATAAAGAGTTTAGCAAAAGTCGCAGAAAGTCTAACATAGGTCTCAAATCCATCTATTATATCAATGTAATGATTGGTATGTAAACCATACATCATATACAAAAGATGAAATGAAAATATATGAAATCAATAAAAGAGTCTTGGTCCTCGAAACATGAGAACTCACTAATCATAAATGTCTATAATGGATCACTAGCCATGAGAACGGGATGTAGGAGCGTCGAACCCTGCTGTAGTGAAACAATGTAGACAAAAGTCTGCATTAATACATGGAATTACCAAATATGATAGCAATGCATAAGAGTCATTAAAACATGCTAAAATTGAACTTATATGACATGCTCTGACCTAGCTAGGTCATAAAATAACATATTAGAATACATAAGTCATAATCATGGTCAATACAAGCTGAAATTCTTTAAAAGACATTTTAAATACTTATAAAAGTAACCTTAGGTCATTATTGTGGGATGTTTTCCATTAAACGACATAGACCATGTGATCTATAAGATGGAATTTCGTCTCTATTCCATACCAAAAAAAGAAATGTCCTTACTTGAAAACGTAATAACCAAAACTTCTAGCTTATGTGGATACACTAAATAATGTTTATCTAAGACAAACCTATGGTGGCATATAGTTATGGGATAGAGAGATTGCTACTATAAACCTAACCTCAACTACAAGATAACTTCCATGTCAATATCCTCTCAGTGATAAATATAAATCACATGAAATAGTCATTAATCTTAACTTGTCTTATTAACCATTAAAGGGCACATCATGTAGCCAATCCAATCTAGAATTCAATAGAATATATCCTTAATATCTATTCATCATAGATGAGAAAATCTTTTAACCTTATGAATCATTTATGTGAGAAAATCCTTTCACATTTATGTTTTGAGAAGTATGTGAGAAAATCCTTTCACAACAACAACAATATCGATGTTTCACTCGCAAAGTAACCTTAAATAGTTTTTATCAATTTCATAAGGAAACATTCTTATCTTAATAAACGCATATTAAAAAAACACTTTTCACATCATGTTTTGAGTAGTATGTGAAAAAACCTCTAACTAAAATCGATTTTGTACTCTCAAAACATCCTTGAAGAGCTTTAATCAATTTCATAAAGAAACATGCATATCTTCATAAAATTGTGTTTCTTAATTCAAAAGATTAATCATATCGTTAAAATCTATAAATTATTGATTAGGCATGGTTTCAAGTGAATTCAACTTAAAACATGAGGTGATCTCAATCCATGCATAAGAAGAGATAAAACAATTAATTATATCATACTTGAAAGGAACCTATGAGATTATGTAAAACCCCTACTTTAGATAGGAGATTTGAACTTGTAAAGTTGGAGAATTTAGGAACCCTATGGAGGAAATGGCTCCGTAGGTGAATTCTGTCATATCTTTATCTCAAAAGCCCACAATCAATGGATTGTGAACCATTGACTTCTTTTTCAAGATATAGAAAGAATTATTTGGAAAGAACTTTGATCAACTTTGAGGATGTAGGAGAACTTGGTAATTTATTGGTTTCAAAGATTTTTATGTCCTAGGGTAGAGGTTAAAAATACATAGTATTTGGTTTAAATAATAGAAAACACAAAAAAATCCCTTAAAATAGAAACTATTATACGTCCATCGATTGTTTGTAGGTCCTTGTACAGACCTTCTTAGTCAAGCGTTAGTGGGGTTCAGGGACTTGTTTTTGGAACATCAAATGACGAGACCCATAAACAGTTATGATGTCTACCTACGGTTCATACATGGCTACCTTAGATCCTAAAAAACAAAAATATATTTACTTCTTTTCCTTGTAACCTACAGCTGCCACCTACAGTTCGTAAGTGCTCTTATCAACCAAGGGTAGGAGTTTTAGGTTATATCTACAACAAAAAAAACTACATTTCTTATTCCTTTATGATCTGAGGTGTTACAGTATCTCCCCGTTGAGAACATTCATCCTCAAATTGAACTCAAAGCATCATAAAGAGCATAGGAAGAAGATGTAATAACCAAACATGAACGTAATCACATAAGTACACATATCCAAGGAGGAAAAATCGATTCTAAGCTAAAACATATAAAAAATATTATCTCATGAGGTCTATATTCAAATCATACTCAAATGCTCATGAATATGGACAAACCAATCAAGTTAAATTATTTTCTCAAAATTTATGTTTTTTGTGAATATGTATAAATTAGGAATCATGAGGGTATATAAGCTACATAATACCAAAAGAGTAAACCATGAGGAACTAGATATCTCAAACTAGAGTAGGAATGGAGCAAAAAAGATGAGGATAAACGGATATCATATCGGTTTGGCCTACCAAGGAGTACCCTTAACTAACGAGTTCCTCCAAAAACCTTCACGGAAGTAAATTCTTTGTTTCAGAACTTCTGAACTTTCCGTCTAAAATCTCAACTGGAATTTTTTCATAAGAAATACTATTCCTCAAACGAAGACTCTCTAATGATACTATAGAGTTCGAATACCCAACCCATTTCTTCAATAAGGAGACAAGGAAAATCAGATGCACAGATGCCAAGTCATTTGGTTAATCAAGTTCATAAGAAACTTTACAAATACGCTTCAGAATATGATATGGGCCCTCATAACGGGGACTAAGTTTCCCTTTATTTCCATATCTCATCAGACCCATTTGGCTTAAATATTCAAATAGACTCGATCATACACATATAAATCAATATCTCTTTTTCTAATATCATTATAGGACTTTGGTGGACTTAGAGTCATTTACAATCGTTCTACAAAAATATATTTACTTCTTTACCTTGTAACCTACGGATTCCACCTACAGTTCATAAGTGCTCTTACCAAACAAGTGTAGGAGTTTTAGGTTATATCTACAACCCAAAAACTACATTTCTTATTCCTTTAGATTTGAGGTGTTACAATATCTCCCCCGTGAGAACATTCATCCTGGAATGGAACTCAAGGCATCAAAAAGAGCATAGGAAGAAAATGTAATAACCAAACATGAACGTTATAAAAGGAGGAAAAATCGATTCTAAGCAAAAGCATATCCAAAATATAATCTCGTGAGGTGTATATGCAAACCATACTCAAATGTACATATATATGGACAAACTAATCAAGTTAACTTATTTTGTCAAAATCTATGTTTTTTGTGAATATGTATAAATCAAGAATTGTGAGAGTATCTAAGTTACATAAAAACAAAAGAGTAAACCATGAGGAACTAGATACCTCCAACTATAGTAGGAATGGAGCAAAAAAGATGAGGAAAAGGGATATCATATCGGTTTTGGCCATCCAAGTTGTACCCTTAACTAAGGAATTCCTCCAAAAAACCTTTACGGAAGTAACTTCTTTGTTTCACAACTTACAAACTTTCCGGTCTAAAATCTCAACTGGAATTTCTTCATAAGAAATACAATTCCTTAACCAAAGACTCTCGAATGGTACTATAGAGTTCGAATACCCAACCCATTTCTTCAATAAGGAGACACGGATAATCAGATGCACCGATGTCAAGTTATTTGGTTAATCAAGTTCATAAGAAACTTTACAAATACTCTTCAAATATGATATGGGCCCTCACAACGGGACTAAGTTTCCTTTTATTTCCATATCTCTTCAGACCCATTTTGCTGAAATATTCAAATTGACTCGATTATACACATACAAATGAGGTTCTACTTTTATTATATCATTATAGGATTTTTGTGGACTTAGATTCATTTTTAATCATTCTCTAACACGCAAAACTTTCTCCATAGCTTCATGTAATAATCTGGGACCTATCAAAGCAACATTACTCACTTGAAACCAACTTGTATGAGATCTACACCTCCTGCCATATAGTCCCTCAAGTAGAGAAATACCAATGCTTGAATTATAGCTATTATTATACGTAAACTAAATCAAATTGAAATGATCATCTTAATTACCCTTGAAGTCAATAAAATAAGCTCTCAACATATCTTCTAAAGTTTGGATAGTATTCAGCTCGCCCATTCGGATGAAAGGTCATACTATGCTTAACATGAGTGCCAAGACACTTTTGGAAAGATTTTCGAAATTAAGAAGTGAATTGGATACCAAGGTCAGAAATTATAGATAGGGGCATTCCATGCAACATAAACCAGACCAAGTAATATTTTCACCGGTGTGTGGTTAACCAACAATGAATTCCATATTCAGATCTTCCTACTTCCATGTAGGAATACTGATATTTTGGGGCAAATATCTCGTGTTTTGATGCTCAAAATTCACTTGTTGATAGTCAGGACACTTAAAAACTAATCCTGTTATATCCTTCTTCGCCCGAATACACCAATAGACCTCCTGTAAGTCACAGTTAATCTTGGTGGATCCAGGGTGAATGCAATGTCGTGAACTTTGGGATTCTAATAAGATATTTACTATCGAGTTATCTACATTGGGAATACACAAACAACCTTGATATCGAAGGAAATCATCCCCCCTTAGGAGAAAGCCACAACAATTTCTTAAGCATCGGTTCCTTCAACTCAATCAAGATCTGGTCGAGACCTTGCCTGGCATTCACATTTGACAATAAAGACAAATTTGAACCATTGTGGACCGTAACACCGTCTTTGGTGGAATTAATTGACAGGAAACCCAGTCGAGCCAATCTATGAATGTCACGAACCAATTCCTTCTTATCGTCCTCAACGTTGATCAACATTACCAAATGATAACCAACTAATAGAATCTGCACCACATTCTGTCCTCTGGGTTGATAGAGAACATTTATTTCATACTCTTTTAGTAATTGAAGACATCATCTTTTGTGAAGATTTAAATCTTTTTATTTGAACACATATTGGAAATTTTTGTGATTGGTGAAAACATTAACATTAACACCATACAAGTAATGTCTCCAGTCTTTAAGGCAAACACAATTGCCGCTAGTTCTAATTCATGGGTAGAATAGTTTTTTCGTGAATGTTTAGTTTCCTTGAAGAACAGGCAATGACTTCCCCATTTTGAATAAGGAAACATCCTAACCCATTTCTTGAAGCATCACAATAAAAAACGAATCCATCATTTTCTTCTGCTAGAGTCAATACCGGAGCAAACGTAGGTCTATTTCTTGGTTATTGAAAACTCTTTTCACAAGCTTATGACCATAAGAATTTGACTTTCTTTTAGGTCAGCATCTTAAATGGAGAGGCAATCAAAGAATAACCTTTCCCTATTCTTATATAATAACTGCCACCCCCAAGATACTTCTAATATCCAAAAGGGATAGAGGTCTAACACAACTCCTAACCGCATTTATATTTTTACGATCTACCTCAATACCTTTTTCTAGAAAAAATATGACAAAGGAAAGACACAAATCTTAACCAAAACTCACACTTACTAAAATTTGCAAAGAGTTGGTTGTCCTTGAGAACTTGCGAAAAATCCTCAAATATTCGGTATTCTCATCTTCTCTCCTTTAATAAATTAAAATATCATCAAAAAAAATGATAATGAATACTTGTATTGTGTAAAACACCCTGTTCATCAAAACTATAAATGCAGTCGGAGCATTAATCAAGCAAAAGACATCACCAAAACTCATAATGACCATATCGAGTTCAACAAGACTAATTTGGAAGGTTACAATCTTTTACCCTCAATTGGTGATAACACAATTGTAGGTTAATCTTAGAGAAATAACTTGTCCTTTGTAGTTGATAAAAAAATCATCATCCTTGGAAAAGGATACTTATTCTTAATTGTAGCAATGTAAATTTAATGGTAGTTGGTACATACACGAATTGAACCATCTTTCTTTCGAATAAAAACAAGACTAGAGCACCCCATGAGGAGTTACTCGGCTGGATGAAACCCTTATCCACCAAATCTTTCAATTGTTCTTTTGACTCCTTTAGTACCACCAAAGCCATTTAGTAAGGAGGAATAGAGATAGGTTGCATGTCCAGAGAAGGTCAATATCGAAATTTATTTCTATATCGAGAGGAATATCGGGTAGATCATAAGGAACCACTCTCGAAACTAAGTAACAACCCTTAGAAATCATCTTTATAAACTTAGATAAAAAAACTAACCACTTTTCAACATAGAATTTCTCCCTTTCCACTCTAGGATGGAATCATTTGGAAACTGAAACTTGACCACTCAGGTTTTACAATCACTAGAGGCATGAAAAGAATAAAACCGATCCATGCCACAAATACATCAAAATGTAACATATCAATCTCTTAAAGATCAACATGAGTTAATATATGGGATAAGGAGAAGGGACACTTTCTATAATGTTTAGCCATAATTGATTTACCAATATGACTAGAGATGGAAAAAAGGTCTAACAACACATCCGGAACAATGTCAAACCTCATTGAAACATATGGCATCATTCATATGTCCAAACTTACACTTTAAAAAAAAGTATAAACAGTCCTTGCCAATTTACAGAAGTCAAGTAGAGTTGAGGTCGATCCCACAGAGAATTTTCTTACAGATAAGGATTCACTATCGTATTTATTTGAATGTGGTTATTATCTCCTAAACCATTAATAACTGAAAGTAAAATTAATTTTCGTTGGATAGTTATAATTACCAAAATGTACAGTAAGCCTTAGAGTTACAATTTCCAAATGCTCTTTTTGTAGAATTGATTCAATAAATTTTAAGAAACCGGGATTGTGTTCACTATAACATAAATCTTAATACTCTTTTGTAAGTCGAAAATGTCAGAATAATCACTGTTTATTTAACCTGCAAACTGAATTCATCTAACACTACTCATCCTACTTAGATAACGGTCACTTTAATTCTCTCAAATTTAAAGTGTTAACATTGTTGAATCTCGCTTCTCTTGATATGGTATTAAAAGATCTCTTCTCTCAAACTCCATCTTTAACACCAAAGTGCTTGCTTGGTCTAACTTTTTCCCAACTGATGTTTTTCTCTCTAAGAAACAACAAATACATGCTTGTCTAAAGCGTGCACTCAATAAAATACAATGTTATTGAATGATGTAACTACCGGTTGCAAACAAAAATCAACTTCAACTCATTTTATAGAATTTTGATTATGTCATTATCATAGATCCCACAACCCCAGTCATAGTACTTAGACACTCATGTTCTCACATATGTAAGAACATGTTCAAATTACTTACAATAATGAATAGTAGAAAACAAATTTCTTCAGTAAAGTGATACCAATATTTGAAGAATGCCAAAGTTGCAAGAACAAAGCTTGGTATTGTCCTCCCTACGTAAAAACGTAACGTAGTACATAATGATTCTAAAAATGACCTAATAATTAAAAATAATATGTTTATAAAGAGTCCTTATAAAATTAGGACTGAACTATCGGGCTTTTTCTCGGCCATTATCACGACTTGTGAAGGGATTTGCGGTCCGTGAAGCCCTCGCAGTCTTTCCTTGGAGCATCCCAAAGTATTTCTGTAGAAGTGATTACTCGATCTGCATTATGATCTTAACGACGGACCATCAAAGGGACCACGACTCGTGAAGACGTTCGTAGCCTTTACTTGAAATTTCCCATAACTCGGGTCCTCAACTCTACTCACTGGAAGTTTCATCACGACCCAGACCACGGACCACCAAAGAGACAACATCCGGTGAAGACGTCTATGGTCTTCCGTGGAAACTTTCCAAAACCTGATTCTTTGGCACCATTCACTGGAATCTTCACCGCAACACGAAGAACGGACTATCAAAGAGACCACAACCTGTGAAGATGGCCATGGTCTTTACTTGTTTCCTTCCTCTTTAAGTTATCTTGAAGTCTTCATATTAGTTTGATTCAACGGATTTAACCACAGACCATTAAGACATGCACGGTCCATGGAGGTGGTCGTGATTTTCACTTAATCATCAACAATTTCAGCTTTTGATTCCACTTCTCTACATATGTTAGGATTTGTCTACACAATTCAACAAACACATTAAACCATACAAAACACACTTAATTCTAGTATTAATTCTTAGTTTTTGTCTCAATTGTGCAAAGATTTTGCGGCACATCAGTCACTTAAGACATGGTATCACCAGGATCATGTAAAGAACAAAAACCAAGATGAAGACTTTTAACATATAAGTAACCATATCAGGAGAACCCTCTTACTCATGAAGAGTCTAGAGTGGATAGAATTTGTTTTGTGTTGAGTGCTTGTACCCACACACTAGGCAAAACTTATCTACCTTCTCTTCCCTTAGCCGTAAGTGATGGAGAATCCCTTATCTTATGACCACTCATACTATAACCGAATCAACCATCTCTACCAGCTAAGGATTTTCCCGTTATGCTAATTCAATATCTAGTACAAGTATACGACCAAAACCCATCATTACTTCCACTTTGAGTTTAAGGGTTGGACATCCTATATTTGCTGAATTTAGGAGGAGAAATTTCAGAAGAACATTGACTTGAAAACCTTTTTTGGAACTTAGAATGATCAACTTCATCAGTCCTTGAACTTGAAAAGTCAACATCACTAGTCCTTGCTTTATTTGCCTCCGTATATTTCTCCTTTAAATTCTCTTCTTCTATTTGTTAAGCATGATCATTAGATGATAAATGTGCATATAATTGATCATAATTGTGGTACGCCATTCTTTGACTACCATCTTAGACACTTCCAAATAAAACTTACTCATCCTTGCCCTAGGTTGACAACTATAGCAGGATCATACCTAGATAATTTTGTGAATTTCATGGCATACACTTTCAGACTGATGTTTCCTTGACGAAGTTTGATCAATTCAAGAACCATTGTATCCCTCATATCAAGAGGAAAGAACCTATCAAGTAAATCAACCATAAAATATTTTCATTTAAGAGGACCCTCATCAATACCCTCTCTCCTTTACATTGGTTGAAAAAAAAAAAACACAAAAAGCTCCCTTAAGTTATAAGCGGAAAAATATGTCTTCTCCACCAATGTCACTCGCATGATCATCAACACCTTATACACTTAATCAATGAATTATTGAGGATATTCCTCAAACTTGGAATCATAAAAATTTGGAAGGATTCATTCTAGTGAAGTCCCACACTCTAGATGTCATTGTACCCAAAATATGAGTTCACGGTGACCACAACCTCCATATTGTCTTGAGTCGCCATGGCTTGGGTAACACTTGAAAAGCATTCCAAAGAGTCGGCCGGAACTTGCAGACCTTGAAGAGGAGTTCTCTTTCCATATTCTTATTCAAATTCCTTCTAACATATGCTCTTCGAAGGGCCATATCATGAGAAACATGTGGTAGGGATTAGGAGAGAAACATATAGAGTTAGATGCAATCACATAACTATAGAGTAATGAAAGAATAAAGTGAAGTATTTTAATCATCTTATAACTTCTTATTTATAAATGTTGCATGCTGAACACTCATTGATAAAACTCTACTATACATGGCTAATGAGATTCCTAGGATCCATGGTATACCATAGTCGTAACATGGTGTATAGGACCCCGAGAGACCCTATACAAGCCACTTATCATACATATACAAGGTTATAGAATCTTAAACATACTAAAATACATTTTCAATTCATATAGATTTTAACAAAAGTAGCGAAAGTATAACATAAGTCTCAAAATTGTCTATTACATCAAATGAGTGATTGTGACGTAAACCGTACATCACATACAAAAACTGAAACGAAAAGACAAGAAAGCAATAATAGAGTCTCGGTCCTCGAAACATGAGAACTCACCAATATTAAATGTTTATAAGGGAAAACTAGCCAGGAGTATTACTTGTAGGAGCGTCGAACCCTACATTGTTGAAACAATATATGCAAGACCATTGTGTTAGTACATGTAATGTGCCTAGTATGATAACAATGCATAACAATTATGAAAACATGCTAAAATGGACTTTATATGATACACAATGACCAACATAAGTCATAAAATAACATATTATAAAGCATAACTCATAATCATAGTCAATGCAAGTTGAACGTTTTCAAAACATATTTGAGATACTTCTAAAAGTTACCTTAGTTAATTATTTTGGGATGTTTTTTTATTAACCGACATAGACCGTGTGATCTATAACATGGAATCTGCGTCTATCCCATACCAAAAAGAGGTTTCCTTACCCTCCAAGTTAAGAACCATAAATTTCTAGCTTAAGGAGATCCACTACCTAACGTCTATCTAAGACAAACCTATGGTGGCACATAGCTATGGGATAGGCATATTGCTACTAGTAATCCAGTGTCAACTTTGGGAGAGGTTCTATCTCAACATTCTCTCGGTGCTAAACATAAATCCCACTAAACAGTCATGAATCTTAACTAATCTTGTTATCCATGGAAGGGCACATCAAGTAGCCAATCCAAGCAAGACTTCATTAGAATATCTCCATAATGTCAATCCATCTTAAGTAAGATAACCTTTCAACCTTATGAATGCTTTACGTGAGAAAACCCTTTCACATTCATGTTTTTAGTAGTATATGAGATATCCTTTCACAATAACAAAATAAAGTTGATTTTGTACTCTCAAAATATCGTTAAAGAAGTTTCATCAATTTCATAAAAAAAACATGCATATCTTCATAAATTTATATTTCTTAATTCGAAAGATTCATCATATGGTAAGAATCTAGAAATTAAAGATTAATTCTGGTTTCAAGTGAATTCAACTTAAAAATGTAGTTTTCTCAATTCATGTATAAAAATACATAAAACAATCAATTAGATCATAATTGAAAGAACCAATGTGATTGAGTCGAATCACCTACTTCCATTAGGAGATTTGAACTTGTAAAATTGGAGAAATTAGGAATCCTATGGAGGAAAAGACTCTATAGGTATTATCATACCTTAATGTCTCTTCCATTAGGAGGTTTGAACTTGCAAAATTGGAGAAATTAGTTATCATATGGAGAAAAAGACTCTATAGGTATTATCATACCTTAATATCAAAATCCAGGACCAGTGATGAATTCAGAGACTTGATCTTGAAACTCTAGACTTCTTTAAGCATTAGAGAGAGAAATATTGGGAAGAACATCTTTCAACTTTTATGAATTAGGAGAATGAGTTCAATTTGGTATTTGGAGGTTTGAAATGTTCAGGGCAGAGAAAAAATTACATAGTTTTGTTAGACTAGTCAAAAAAGGCCAGAAAGCCCTTAAAATAAAAACAATCGAACCTCCATTGAAGGTTGGACCTACGACCTATAAGTCTTACTACAGACCACACAGGTAAATCGTTGGGGGGATCGGGAACTTATTTCTAGACCTTCAAATGACGAGTCCTAAGTACGGTTGTTAGGTCTACCTACAAACTGTACATGGCCATCATATGTCCTAAAATTTTGAACTATTTTTACATAATTTCTCTTGTCGTCTAGAGATGCTACCTACAATCTGCAAGTGCTCTTACCACTTGAAGGTGGGAGCTATAGGTCACACCTGCAACCCAAAAGCTGCATTTTTTATTCTTTTCTTATTCGAGGTGTTTCAATCATCTTGTTAAACACGTATTCTTTTATTTTTGGATCCGTTTATTCATTTAGATAAAACAAGTGGATAATTTAACCCTTCAACTCATATCCATTACTAAGAACACACAATCAACAAAGGAAGTATACAAAT
>JAKWJD010000247.1:20000-35450 GCA_027705065.1 Solanum peruvianum
GTATAATTTTAGATAAATGATTCAATGATACTTAATGGGATAAAGTGATGATTTATTAAAACCATTTGCCACCTGACCTTGGTACAAGAAAATTAAATTATTTGGGGTTAATATATGGATCATAACCGAAAAAGGAAAAGAAGAAAAGAGTTAAGGGTTTCGACATCACGAGTCTCAAACTACTTCAGGTACTGCATCAAGTACTCTGCATGTTCTTCATTAATTAATATCTACATTATGTATATTTTTGAAAATAATATTATATTAGGTAGGAAATGAATGATTTGATTTATATGTTGTAAGACCCCGAAAATGAAATAGGATGCACTAGAGCTTCATATGTGCTTTATGAGTTGATAACTTGTTTATTTAATATTCAAGTGATTTTCTAGGTCAATTTTTTTGAATTTGAGTTCAAACGTTAAGGAACTACAAGACGTTCAGAGACTAGTCGTTTATGTGCTAGTGTGTTCTAATGTATTTTTGTTAGGGTTAGTGTCTTTTTTGAGGTTCAAGTCAAGTGGAGAGGACTCATATTAGTCGAGCATCAAGTTTACAGGTTTAACGTCCGCGTATGACAAGGACCCAACAAGAGAACCTACAGAAGCACCCCATCTTTTAATCAAGAAGCTTCCTGGGCAGCATGATTGACGGCTCCAAAACACGACCCCTCAATGCATTGACGGACCGTCAGTCTTGGACGTTGATCAGGACTGAATGACATACATGTGTTGAGCCTAAGTCCCCAACCATAAACCCCATTAACGGGGCGTGGATAAAACCACGGTCCGTGGTCTGGTGGGCGTCAATGGCACCTGCAATTCTACAGTTAATTCGGCCAAGTTGGGTCTAAATTAGTAAATTCACCCCAAGTCTAAAGGGTAATGTCGGTTATTTTATGTTTATTTAGGTAGTTGAAGAGTGTTAAACATTTAAAACCTCAATAAGAATTCCTTATTCACTATTCCTATAATCAAAACCCTTTTGTCCTAAAAGAGTTCTCTCTAGAACTCCATGAATGTTGAAGGTCAAGATAGAGACAGGGTTGTGTATTTCAATGACTTTATTCTTTAATTCTCATGGGTTTTCTTATAATATCGTATGAATTTCTTTATTTAAGTTTAGATATAACCTTAGATCCAATTTTAAAGTGATTTTCTAGGATTTAAAGTTAATGAAAAAAAATTCAATTTTCACTCTAACTCAAGAGTTCTAGCATGAAACATTTTAAAATCAAATAATATTATTGATTTTAATTTGATGTTTTAGAATGAAAAACCCCATGAACCCTTTATTTTGCAAAATCCCTAAATTTGAGTTATGATGTAGGCTTATGACTTATGATCTAATGTTTATAGATTTGGGTTTAGTTTATGTTGTATTGTTTATTTCTATGGTTATTTATGTTATTGTATTGTGAATTAATGGAGAATTAAGGAATGATGATTGTGGCTATTGAAAGAGGGTAAGTTGACCAAATATCCTTATTGATGTAGAATTGATACATAATTGTTCTTGTGTGGTATGTTCTACTTATGGTGGCAGTGTTTACTTCTTGTTCTTATTGTGATCATGGCCTTGTCGGCATTATTTTATGAATGGATGATTTGATTTATATTAGGTAGGAAATGGATGATTTGATTTATATGTTGTAAGACCCCGAAAATGAAATAGGATGCACTAGAGCTTCATATGTGCTTTATGAGTTGATAACTTGTTTATTTAATATTCAAGTGATTTTCTAGGTCAATTTTTTTTGAATTTGAGTTCAAACGTTAAGGAACTACAAGACGTTCAGAGACTAGTCGTTTATGTGCTAGTGTGTTCTAATGTATTTTTGTTGAGGTTAGTGTCTTTTTTGAGGTTCAAGTCAAGTGGAGAGGACTCATATTAGTCGAGCATCAAGTTTACAGGTTTAACGTCCGCGTATGACAAGGACCCAACAAGAGAACCTACAGAAGCACCCCATCTTTTAATCAAGAAGCTTCCTGGGCAGCATGATTGATGGCTCCAAAACACGACTCCTCAATGCATTGACGGACCGTCATTCTTGGACGTTGATCAGTCCTGAAAGGCATACATGTGTTGAGCCTAAGTCCCCAACCATAAACCCCATTAACGGGGCGTGGACAAAACCACGGTCCGTGGTCTGGTGGGCGTCAATGGCACCTGCAATTCTACAGTTAATTTTGCCAAGTTGGGGCTGAATTAGTAAATTCACCCCAAGTCTAAAGGGTAATGTCGGTTATTTTATGTTTATTTAGGTAGTTGAAGAGTGTTAAAACATTTAAAACCTCAATAAGAATTCCTTATTCACTTTTCCTATAATCAAAACCCTTTTGTCCTAAAAGAGTTCTCTCTAGAACTCCATGAATGCTGAAGGTCAAGATAGAGATAGGGTTGTGTATTTCAATGACTTTATTCTTTAATTCTCATGGGTTTTCTTATAATATCGTATGAATTTCTTTATTTAAGTTTAGATATAACCTTAGATCCAATTTTAAAGTGATTTCTAGGATTTAAAGTTAATGAAAAAAAATTCAATTTTCACTCTAACTCAAGAGTTCTTGCATGAAACATTTTAAAATCAGATAATATTATTGATTTTAAATTGATGTTTTAGAATGAAAAACCCCATCAACCCTTTATTTTGCAAAATCCCTAAATTTGAGTTATGATGTAGGCTTATGACTTATGATCTAATGTTTATAGATTTGGGTTTAGTTTATGTTGTATTGTTTATTTCTATGTTATTTATGTTATTGTATTGTGAATTAATGGAGAATTAAGGAATGATGATTGTGGCTATTGAAAGAGGGTAAGTTGACCAAATATCCTTATTGATGTAGAATTGATACATAATTGTTCTTGTGTGGTATGTTCTACTTATGGTGGCAGTGTTTACTTCTTGTTCTTATTGTGATCATGGCCTTGTCGGCATTATTATATGAATTGTAGAAGTATCATGTTATGGTATATATGAAGGTATAATGTGAAGGTAATGTGAAGTAATATGACTATGTATAAGGTGTTACGGCCTACATGAATGTATAAGGAGAAGGTATAATGTGATATACATGTGATCTTATATAATTTGAAGGTGTTCATGTGATATTGAGGAGATCTTGTATAAAATGTTATGTTTTTCTATTTGAACAATGATTCTCTCTAAATGCTTATATCTTATGATGTGAAAATGTGAAGAACCTCTACATTGTGATATTATATGTTGATATGGTGTCTTGATTAGGTAGACCAAGTTGTCCCTACCTGATACATGAAAGTTATGTTGAATGTGATCTCTTGACTTGGTAGACTTAGGATCCTTATCCTTGATGCATGGTAGTTATGTTGAATGTGATTTGTTGACTTGGTAGGATTAGGAATCCTTTCTTGAGAATTAATGAATGAATGAAAATCTAGGATCGGTAGACCTAAAGTTATTGCCCTTCCTTGAATGATGAATGGGGTATTCTAGAGTATGTCTTGAACTGATAGACCTAAGAATAGTGCCCCTTCTTGATAAGTCTAGAGCCCTAAGTTAATGTGAAACTTTGAATATGAAAAGAAGGTTAACAATTAAGTGAATCGGATAAACCTAGCATGGTACTCGTTTAATGAATGAGCTATCCTAATGAACCTTGATTAGTAGACCCTTGTGGTTCCCTTCTTGGAATTGGAATTATGAGTTGGTAGGTTTACTAATGGTACCTTTTCTAATACATCTATATGATTGAACTTACTCTATGGGAACTAAGGGAAAACATTAAGTGGATATGCTTAAGTTTGTAGCTCTACTTGAGTACGAGTATAGAGTACAAACAAGCCTTTTTATATCCCCTAAACCATGTGCCTACATGGGAAAAGTCCTAGTTATACCCTTGGAAAGTACATCACCTTCCATGGTGTGGGGTTTTATGACATCAGATTCCATGCCTAGCTAGTATGGTCTAAGTCGATTAATTCCTATTCCTATCATCTGAGATGTGCACTTTAGTTAATGGATAGGTTCTATGACATGTAGGTAGTAGTATGTGATGCGATCTACGCATGTCACGAGTAGGTCTTGAAGATGTCAGAGTAAGTTCCCTAGGTCTTCAAAGACCATTGTGTGAAGTCCCCTATTAGTTGGTTGTCTCCTAAATTGCATAAATGAATAATGTTCACTTGGTGATAATATATTGCAAAGGAAAGGTCTCTATCTTTGGTAGTCTTAAGGAACACTTAGGTGTGTATTGAAGAGGTTGTACGAGCAGTCACTTTATGTCTCACTTAGGTGAGTCTTTGGATAACCTTCGGTGGAGTGTCTAATATGATGAAATGGGTTACTTGTTGAATATGGATTTAAGTACTATATGTTGATGATAGTTGAATACGTCTTATATGTGAATGTGGACTTGTACTATATCTCTTAAAATTTTATGATGAAGGCAATTATCAAAATGTCATGAAAGCACGTTTGTATACTAAATATCACTTTTTGGATGGCTTCCATACTTGGTGCTTAATGTGCTAACCCCTTCTTTACCCTTTTTTACTAAAGTTTAGGGATTGGAGGTTTGGTATGCTATGGATGATGGATATGTTTATAAGGGTTGAAGATGAAGTTTTAGTGAGTCCTTAAAGATTGGAGGACAACATTCAATATATTCCTTTATGGCCTTTTAATATTTATTTTAAACTCTTGTATGGGCTTTGTCCCAATTGTTCTACTCCAAAAGTTATTAGATGGTTTATGAGACATATTGTAAAGATATTTTTATTGAAGTCCTCCGCTTTTTTGTTAATGAAACTATACTTCGTGTGTGAAGAATGTTTTAAATTCATATATATTTTTAAATAAAAATGTATATAGTAGCAAACTAATAACCTAAAATAAATGGAGTAGCTAGGGTTTGATTTAATTGTGCTCCATAGCAAACGTTTGCAAAAAAATTGTCAGGTGCCTCTCTTCCAAAAATCTCGCTCGCCACTCTCCTCCATCTCTTGATCGCTTCCTCACTTTTTATACAAACACAAGTGTATTAAAATTGTTTCTAATTGTATAAAGCAGAGAAAATTGTATAAATATATATATTTTTGTTCCCCTCTCCCCCCTCTTCTAGATCTCGCTCGCCACTCTCCCAAATCTTGCTCGCCACCCTCTCCTTTCTCACTTATACAAACAGAAGCGCAATGTATAAATTGTGTTTCTGTTTGTATAAAGCGTGAGAAAATTGTATATACACATGCAAGTACATAGATTTTCGTCCTATACACTTATAATTATACAATAAAAATACTCTCCCGCCCAATTTCTTTTGCCTTTCTCTCTTTCTCATTTTGTACAATTTTCAAATTGTTTCTATTTATCTCTTTCTCGTTTTATACAATTCGATTCAATTGTATATTCCTTGTCAAGTCTCTTTTGTCTTTCTCTCTTTCTCATATTATACAAATTCAAATTGTATATAATCGTTCTATACACTTATAATAATACAATTCGTTTTATACACTTCATTTTTATACAGTTCTCTGCCCAAGTGTCTTTCTCTGTCTTGTTTTATACACTTCATTTTTATACAATTTGCTTCAACTGTATATGTATAGCGAGTTATACAGTTTCTATTTTTGCTATGGAGCGCAATTATACAAACTCTGCAATAGGATACAAATATATTTTTTTTATTTTGTATATGTGAAAGTTGCCCTATTTTTAAGTATTGTGTGAAGAAATAAATGATCCATGTGGCTTGTATGAGACCCCCGAGAGGTTGAATATTCCAATTACGACTAGGGGGTGCTTTCGTGTCGTGACATAAGTTTATAGATTAGATAGGTGCAATGTATTTTTTTTAAACCTTAATACTTTATCAATTATGGATTACTATTACTTGAGTGATTATTGGGTGATGATTATTTATTTTTAAATTAATCTTTAGTAATTAAGAATGGGATTTCTAGTATGTCACTGTAGGTTGATTAGGTTATGCGGTACCGATTGCATGAGGTAATGTAACCTTGACCGAATCCTTGTATTCGAAATTATTATTAGTATACACAGAATTGAATTGCTTAATTTTAGAATTGTCCACTACTGTAGATGTATATTATCTTCTAATTTAATGGGGGACAAACAATTTATGTATAATAATGATATGTCATGTGTCAATTTTATAATCTAATGTCTTATTCAATTTACTCTCATTAGAATGTTAAAGAAGATTATGTTCCATTTGCACGAAAAGGGTCTAATTCGTATTTGGTATAGATATATACGTTTGAAGTCATATTGTTATTACTATAATTATAATTTTGTGCGGTGAAACAGACATATGAAAAATAGTTGAATTTTTTTGTTTTACAAGTTGAGTAAATATTGTAGTGTTGACTTGGTGGCTAGGCTTTGAGAGCCAATTATTGGGTAAATAATTTCATAACTAGGTTAAGGTTCTTTATATTATTCCACAGTTCAGATACGGGTTATGTCCTTGATTTTGGATACACAATTTTGTTATTATTATCACACCACAGCACAAGATTTGCTATATTGAGACATGCAATTAAATATTAGGTGTTATATATATATATATATATATATATATTAATATGAATAGATTGCTTTGAGTTTGAAGTACAACGAAAAGGGAAGACATAAGTACTAGAGTGATTTTTTGATCATTTGAGGTAAATAATTTTTTAACTCTTGTTAAGTGTATGAAATTTGTGTGTCTCCTTATAATATGTGTTTGGTACTAATAAGAATTGGTGATGGATTGACTTGTTGATGTTAAATTATTCTAATGATGGAAAGACGTTAAATAAGCAGTAATGTGATAAATTATTGGTATGTGATATTTGAGAATGATTTGAGGGCTTATTGTTTATTTGTTGATGTTGTATCACAGTTGCATTATTGTGAATTGTGCCTTGTATTAAAAAGGTTATCTCCTCATTATTTGTGTGAACATATTATTTGCATTTGTTCTGAGATATGGTTGTGATAAGTACTTTGTGATAAGAGGAAGTACAGTTTCGAGGTGCGTCATGTTGGATACTATATATCGAGGGATGTATTGCATGACGCGATGGATTCTATTATCGAGGTACGTGTCATGCGCCACGATAGATGTATAGACAACTATGTCCCCCATGGGTCCTTGACTGAGAGACAACAGATGTGTAGCGTTAGGTGAGACATGTATCACAATACTTGACATTGCATTGTACAGTTTAATCATTGATGAACTTGATCTTATTTTACTGATCTTGCAAGTGTCTTTCTGTGGAAGTTTTGATTGATGAATATCGAGTTGTTGTTGAATATATGTAATCTATTATAATATTGTTGTTGACTTGGGTTCTTCGTAAACTGTAAAATATTAGGTTGGACTGGTTTTAATGAAGATTAAAGTTGTGGATGTGTAGATGAGGTGTAATGAGTGCCTGTATTTTTTTCCTTAGCTTGTGTTTAGAGGTTTGCTTGTTCAGTACCGTGTGTTTTTGTACTCACCCCTTGTTTATACCATCTAGTGTAAAATACGAGGCTAGATCTTCGTGATACCTTTTATTCTCTCCGTTTCCGAGGATTTCTGTGGATATTTGTGCGGTAGTTGTTTGTCATCTCAGCGAACGCTTTTACTCCTGTTTATGATTTGCTTTTTACTAGAAAGACAATGTCATTTGAGCTTGCATATATTATTTGAATTCTAGTATTTATGTTAGAGTCTTGTGCATGTGACAACCAGGTTTGGGGGATTGAATTAAGTTGACTTGTTTTTTTTTAGTAATTGTGATTGGACTTTTTTTTTTATTTCCGCACTTAATCAAAATTACTGGGTTTAGGCTCACTTGTATCCATGGGATAAGATGAATTCCATCACATCTATTTTTGCTTCAACAAAATTGTATTAGAGCCTAGGTTCATAGGTCTCACATCTATACAAGTCGAGTCTACATAGAGTGTGAAGGATGGTTACAAAGACATTTGTACTTATCTTTGTGAGGTTATGAAGACTATTCGGAAACTTCCTTTTTGTTCGTTATTTCTCAGCGTGCATGGCTACCTTATTTAATACACATATATCATATATTCTTATTACAAATGATGAGGACAAGAGCTTCTATTTCTAGTGGTAGAGTGGAGGAACTTCCCGAGGTAATTGTTGAAGCTCCATCTAGGGGTAGAGGTAGAGCCCCGATCTAGAGGTCATGCTCGTGGAAGGGCACTAACCAAATATCGTGGCCGTGGAGCAGCACTAGTGGGGGTCGTGCTAGAGAGGTCTCTCCATAGCTTCATATTTATGTCAGAAAAGATTAGGTTCATCCAGAGCCTACAATCACACCTTTACTTCAGGATACATTATTAAGAGTGTTAAGTGTGCTTGAGATCTGTATTCAGGGTGATGGTGTGACCGCCACACAACATGAGTATCAGACTAGAGAGAGGTCTCAGACCCAACAGTAGCAAAAAGCTTGGTCCATTGGTTGTTCTGATAGTGGATGAGCCACGTACTTGTAAGATATTTCGAAAGACGGACCAACTCAATTTTAGGGTTGGAGGACTGAGGACGCTCATGAGTTTCTAACTACATGCTGGGAGTTTCTAGAGGTGGTTGGGTTAGTTGATTCACATGGTGTTCAGTACGCTACACTCCAACTCCGTGTGGAGAAGTTATTCAGGGACCTTGACATTTGTCTTTACTCTAGTGACTTGGGAGATTTTTCTAGTGCCTTTCATGACCACTTCATCCTTTGGAGTGTGAGAGAGGAGAGTTGTTTGAGGTTTGAGAATCTGAGACAGGACAACCTATTTGTTACAGAATATGAGACCTATTTTTTCTAATTGTTTAGAATTCTTTAGACATTATTTCTATTGAGACACAGAGGATCCCTAGATTTTGAGGGGCTAACTTTCTCTATAAGATTAGTTGTGTTTTGGGCATCTCGAGAGAGGATTATTTGCAGACCAATATGAGCACTACCAAAGAGGCAGAATTGATAAAGAGAGAGGAGTTTGGGGACCCTAAAGGGACCGTACATCAGGCCAGTCACATAGTGCCTTATCTAAAGGTAGGAAATCACACATATAGATTGCGTCAGCATAGGGGACCTGTTCATGCTTCTATGTTGACATTCGAGGGTGATCAAATACCTCGGGATTCTTATAGCATATGTCACAGTTTACAACAATGAACTATGGGGCCAGACAATTATAATGAGTTTTTAGGGTTCGCACACAAACTCCCAGGTCAGATATTTTGCTTTAATTATGAATATCCCGAGCCCCTGATGCGATAGTGTACTTTCCATAGGGGTCGTGGATGCCCCTAACCTAATTCTTCATTTTAGGCTAGACCACCGGTACCATAGGGTAGAGTCCAAGGAAGAGTTAAGCTAGGTAGAGGTGGTAAAGCTTCCATTAGTTGTACTGTAGCTTAGTAGAGTTGAGGTAAAGGTGCCACCAGGCTTAAGATAGTAGAGGGTGACTGTTATGCTTTTCCAAGGAGACCCGAGGCGGATACATATAATGTTGTTATTATAGGTATCATCTTATTATGTTATCCATCTCCGTATTAATTGATCCAGAGTCTACATTTTATTATGTGTCGACCTATTTTGCTGATGAATTTGATATGATATTTGATATAATGACTATACTTATTCGTGTTTCCACACCCATGGGTGAGCCCTTAGTGTAAAATCGAATGTATCGATCTTCTCTTATTTCTTTTGCGCAGTATGACACTTGGGTAGACTTAATCATTCTAGGTATGGTAGACTTTGTTGTTATCTTGGGTATGAATTGGGTTTCTCCTTAATACGTTGACCGTGACTTTACAAATGCCTGGTGTTCCTAGGGTTGAGTGCAAGGGTGCTAGTGGCTCTAATCCTAGAAAGGTCATCTACTTTATATGTGCTTAGAGATTGGTGGAGAGAGGGTGTTTGTCTTACTTAGATTTTGTTTGGGAAACTAGTGTTAAACCACCTTACATGAATTATTCTCTCGTGGTTTAGTAGTTTCTTGATGTATTCAATTATGATCTTCCAAGTGTTCCTCCTGATAGGGATATTGATTTTACTATTGATTTGGAGCCGGAAACTAAGTCTATTCATATTCTTCCATGTCGTATGACTCAAGTAATGTAGGAGGAATTGAAGGATCAGTTGATGATTTATTGAGTAAGGGGTTTATTCTCCCTAGTGTGTCACCTCGGGGTGCCCCTATGTTGTTTGTGAAGATGTAGGAAGGGACTGTGAGTATGTGCATTGATCATAGATAGTTAAACCAGATAAAAATGAATAATAAGTATACTATTCCGAGTATTGATGGCTTTTTTTATCAACATCAGGGGCATTGTTGTTCTCTAAGATTGATTTGATGTACGGGTATAATTAGTGGAAGATTAGGGTATCAGATATCCCTAGGACACCTTTTGACACCCGGTATGGGAATTACTAGTTCCTAGTGATGTCCTTTGGTTTAACTAATGTACTAGCAACATTCATGGAGTTGATGAACATGGTGTTACAACAATACTTTGATTTATTTGTGATTTTTTTTGTCGACGAAATTTTGATTTACTCCAGGACTAAAAAGGACCATATCTGAAGCTTAAGGATTGTACTTCAGAGGTTTAGAAAATTGAAACTTATGTCAAGTTCTCAAAGTATGAGTTTTGGATTAGTTCAATGGCATTCTCGGGACAACTGGTGTCAATGAAGGGTATTAGAGTATATCCGACCAAGATTGAGGTAACTTAGAGCTTGGACACGACCTACTTCTCCTAATAAGATTCAGAATTTTAAGGAATTGGCAGGCTGTTATCGACGGTTTGTTCAGAGTTTCTCTACTAATGAATCTCCATTGAATAGAATGACTCGACAAGATTTGGTTTTTGAGTGGTTTGATGAGTGTGAGGAGAGCCTTAAAAATCTCAAGACTTTTTGAATTTGGCTCATGTGTTTACTCTAACTAAGAAGGGTGTAGACCTTTTTGCTTTATTGTGATGCTTCAAGAGTCGGATTGGGTGGTGTATTGATGCATATGGTGAAATTGATTGCATATGCTTCTAGAAAGTCAAAGTCCCATGAGAAGAACTATCCTACTCGTGATTTGAAGTTGGAGGTTGTGGTATTGGTACTTAATTTATGGATTTATTATTTGTATGGGTTGTATTGCGAGTTCTTTAGTGATCATCTGACTCTTTAGTATGTCTTCACTAAAAGAGATTTAAACTTAAGGCAACGGAAATGGCTTGATTTGCTGATGGACTATGATGTGACCATTCTATATCATCTATGAAAGGCCAACATTATGGATGATGCCTTGAGTAGGAAGACTACTAGCATTGGGAGTCTTGCAGCGTATAGTATTTAAGAGAAACAATTCACTAAGGATGTTAGTTACTATCTAAAAGTTTTGTCCGGTTTAAATTTCAGAGGAAAGTGATGGGATGATTGTTTTTATTGAGGATCAGTCCTCATTAGTCGAGCAGATTCATGAGCACAAATTTGATGATAAGAAGTTATGCCTTATTCGATACAAAGTATTAAGATGGGAAGCCAAGGAGGTTTCCTTTGATTCTGATGGTGTCTTAAGGATCAGAGGCAGGATTTGTGTGCCTAAGATGGGTGACTTGACTAGATTGATTCTTCAGGAGGAACATTATTCTCAATATTCTATCCATTCGGGAGCGGTGAAGATGTATCATGATCACAGTCAGAATTACTAGTGGCACGGGATGAAGAGAGATATTTTAGAATTTGTTTCTAGGTGTTTGACTTGACAACATGTTAAATGTGAGCACCGGTGTCTCGGGGATGTATTTTAGCGGAAGCCTATTTCTGCTTGGAAATGGGAGCGACTAACTATGGCCTTTGTTGCGTGTTTGCCTACCATAGTGGGTGGTTATGACTCCACTTAGGTTGTTGTTGACAGGCTAACCATGTATTATTACTTCATTCTGGTTGGGTAAAGTATAGTAGAAAAGTTAGCCGAGCTATATGTCAGTCAAATTATGTGACTACATGGGGTTCCTGTTTCTATTATATCAAATCAAGGTTTGTTGTTTACTTCCCATTTCTGGAATTCATTACAACATGGTTTCGGTACTTATTAAGATATGAGTACAACCTTTCACCCTCAGACATATGGTCAGTCCAAGTGGACAATTCAGGTGTTGAAAACATATTTCAAGCTTTTGTGATCGATTTTGGTGCTACATGGGACTGACATTTTCCCTTAGCAGTGTTTTCCTACGATAACAATTATAATCCAGCATCCAAATAGCCCCATTTAAGAAATTTTATGGAAGATAGTTTAGGTCTCTGATAGGTTGGTTCGATTCGACGAAGATGGAATATTTGGAAACATACTTTGTTAGAGATGCGATGAGAAAGTCCGTTTGATTCATTATAGAGTGTTGACAACTCAAAGTCGACACAAGACTTATTTTGGACATGAGGGTTAAGTCCTAGAATTTATGTAGGGCAACCATGTTTGTCTTAGATTATAACATATGAACGATGTGATGCGGTTTGGAAAGAAGGGTAAGCTTAGTCCCAGATTCATTGGACTTTTTGAGATTTTGAGCTGAGTGAGAGAGATGACCTATAAGTTTTCCTTGCCACCTAGTTTGTCAGCAGTTCATCCTGTTTTCCATGCATCTATCCTTTAGAAGTATATTTTATATGAATTTCATGTGATTTAACTTGATTCTGTGGAGCTTGGTCCTGACTTGACTTTTTAGGATAAGCCTATAAATATATTGGATAGGTAGGTTCAGAAGCTTAAAATCAAGGTGATTTCTTAAGTAAAGGTGATGAGGAAGCATCGATCAATGGGAGAGGCAACTTAGGAGACACAGTCTGACACGCGTGCCATATATCCACACCTTTTTGAGGCTTCACATACTTTATACCACCTTATGTTCAAGGATGAACATGATTTTTAGTGGTGTATAATGTGATTACCCAAAGGTCATTTTTGGAATTTTGAACTGTTTGTTTAACTTATGTTAATTAATGGTGGGTAATTGTAGATAAATGACTTAATCGGGAGTTAATGACCTAAATTGATAATTTATCAAAGACCCTATACCACCTGAACATGGCTAAAAGTTAATTAAATTATTTGGGTTTTAATATATGGGTCATAACCGAATAAGGAAAAGAAGAAAAGGGTGACGGGTTTTGGTATCACGAGTGTCGAACTGCTTCAGGTACTATATCAAGTACTTTGCATGTTATTTATTAATCTCCACATATGTATATGTGTGAAAATATTATTATTTAAGTAGGAAAGGAATCATTTGATTTGTATGTTTATAAATTAGATAGGGGCAATTTTTTTTTTCTTAACCATTAGTTCTTTACCAATTATGGATTTCTATAACGGAGAGATGATTGGGCAATGATTCTTTCTTTTTAGAATAAATCTTTAGGAATTAAAAATTTTGAATTAAGAATGGGTTATACAGTATGTCAATGTAAGTTTATTAAGTCGTGTGATACCGATTACATGAGGAAATGTATCCTTTCCCAAATCCTTGTATTCAATATATTATTATTATTACACACAGAATTATATTGCTTCATATTAGAATTTTCCGCTATGTTTGATTATATTATCTTCTATTTAATGGGGACAAACAATCTATGTATAATAATGATATGCCATGTGTCAATATTATAATATGATTTCTTATTTAATGTACTCTCATCAGAATGTTAAAGAAGATTTTTTCCATTTGCATGAAAAGAGTCTAATTTATATTTGGTATTGTTATAAAGTTATAAGTCATGTTGTTATTACTATAATTATAATTTTGTGCGGTGAAACAGAAGTAAGAAAAATAGTTTGATTTTTTTGTTTTACAAATTAACTAAGTATTGTAGTGTTTACTTGGTGGCTAGGGTTTGATAGACAATTATTGGGTAATAATTACAAAACTAGGTTAAGGTTCTTCATATTTTTATGCAGTAGAGATTACGGGTTATGTCCTTGATTTTGGATACGAAATTTTGTAATATTATCAAATTATCATATAGGTTTTTTTATATTAAGATAAATAATTAAATGTTAGGTATATTGTAATATATAAATACTCAGTTATGATATTGTAGAAATTAAGACTTAGCCTTAGACGTGAAAAATAAAAACTTGATTATAGATTTGATTGAATTTTTATGTGTTTATGTTAGAAGTATAGTAAAATGGGTGTTAGTTTCGAAATCTTATTGTGATTATTGATATGAATATATTGCTTTGAGTTGGAAGTATCACGAAAAGGAAAGACTCAAGTTTCAGAGTGACTTTTCGATTACTTGAGGCAAGTGAATTTCTAAATCCTTGTTAAGTGTATGGAATTGAAGTATTTCCTTTTAATACGAGTTTGGGAGTAATAAGAATTTGTGACTTGTCCATGTTAAATAATTCTTGATGGAAAGAAGTTAATAAAAATGTTGTGATAAATTGTTGGTGTGTGATGTTCGATGATGATATCAGGGCTTATTTCTTATTTATTGATGTTGCATCACAGTTGCATTGTTGCGAATTGTGTCTCATATGAAAATGGTCCTCTCCTCATTATTTGTGTGAACATATCATTTCCATTTGTTCTGATACATGGTTATGATAAGTGTTTTGTGATAAGAGGATGTACCATTTCTGAGACGTATCACGCGCTACAATGGATACTATATTTTGAGAGACGTATCACACGCTATGATTCATACTATTTTCGAGGGACATGTCGTGCGCCTCGACATATGCATGGCTATATTTGTCCCCCATGGGTCCCATAATGAGAGACAACGGGTGTGTATCGTTAGGTGACACATGCATCACTATACTGCATATTGCATTGCACATTTTTATCATTGAAGAGCTTGATCTTGTGTGTTGCTGATTTTGCGAGTGCCTTTCTATGAAAGTTGCGATTGATGAATATTGGGCTGTTGAAATACGTAATTTGTCAGAATATTGTTGTTGAGTTGTGTGCTTTGTAAACTATTAACTGTTAGTTTGGGCTTGATTTATTCTAATTGTGGTTGTTGTGGTCCGGATGGGGTATAAGGATTACTCTTATTCTATTCACTTACCTTGTGTTTAGAGGTTCGATTATTGGGTACCGTGTTGTTTGATACTCAACCCTTGTTTCTATAAATTTTTTGTAGGTTATGAGCCCAAATCTTTATAATACCTTTTGTTCCCTTCATTTATAAGGCTTTCTCTGGAGATTTATGAGGTAGTTGTTTATCATCTTCAAGAACCTTCTTGCTTCTGTTTAATGTTTTATTTTTACTTGAAATACAACGTCATTTAAGACTTGCGTATATAATGTTAATTTTAGTATTTACATTACAGACTTATCCACGCGACAATTAGGTTTTTGGGGATTTGATTAAGTTGACTTGTTTTTTGTATTAGTAAACTTTATTGGACTTCTCTTTCATTTTCGTAGTTTA
>JAKWJD010000248.1:0-41675 GCA_027705065.1 Solanum peruvianum
GTAGCCGGACCAAGGTGCGGAGTAAAATTTTTCTAGATGTCGGACTAAGGATTTAGAAATACATATGTTATCACTTTGAATGCAAGATACTAGGAAAGAATTGTATAGTTAGAATTATCAAGTTATGAACCTGTGGGGAACACGTAAACCCTAGTTACTTTTATAATTGATTAAACTCCAACATTTGAAGTTGTTAGTTGTCTCCTTCAATTCGCTAGTATTTTCATTTATTTAGAAATAGAAAACCCCCCCTTTTATTATTCTTGCTTTCCAAGGAAGTAATTGACTGAAACAATAGCAATAATAGATTGAAGTTAAGTCTAACCTATTTTCCTCGTGGGAACGATCCCAACCTCATTAGTTGGGTCATTTACTTGCCACGACCGCTTTACTTCTTATTTGAGAAGTAAGTTTGAGCGTATCAAATTTTGGCGCCGTTGCCGGGGAAAGTAGCTTTTCGATTAACTTAAACTTATTATTATAGTTTAGTCAAAATTTTCTTGATTTTACTTTGTTTTATTGTTTTTGATTCTTGTAGAACCATCTTCCTTGTATGCCAAATACACGGAGAGGAAGAGAACCATTGTTTCCCTACGATCACGAATTAGAGAGTACACTACGCAACATCAATCGGAACTTGGGATAATGATGATGATCCAAACCAGAACATCCCAGCTCCGGTTGATGTTCATGGTCAGTTGTAACCCGATGCTCCGGTGAACACCAACAGAGGGGAAAATCCCACTCCACGACCCCAAGAATACTACAGAGGCTATGAAAATATAGCAGGCTCTGATGGGACACTTGTCTTGCCCCCTCTACCACCATGCCACACTTTTGTGGTAACTAGTAGCCTGATGCAAATGCTCACTGCCAGAGGTTTGTTTTAAGGGCTACCTCTTGAGAATCCATATGCCCATATAGAAAAGGTAAGGGAAGTGTGTAAAAGTTGTGTAGGGAGGCCTGACATGGACTTGGATGTAATAGGGATAAGAGTGTTTCCTCTCTCACTGACAGGAGAAGATGCTATCTGGTTCAATGAGCTCCCATAAAACTCAATTTTCACTTGGAACCAACTAAGAGATGTTTTCTTAGCACGCTTCTACCCGGTCTCCAAGAAACTAAACCACAAATACGGAGTGAACAACTTTGTGGCACTACCAGGAGAGTCAGTTAGTAGTTCTTGGGATAGATTCACCTCGTTTGTTAGAAGCGTCCCCAATCACCATATAGATGATGAGTCACTGAACAAATACTTATATCGAGGACAAGATGATAATAATAAAGCGGTGTTGGACACTATTGCAGGTGGATCTTATGGGCAGTGTCCTTATGGTGAGATTGCTCAAAAATTAGAGAAAGTCTCCCAGAATAATAAAGCTTGGAGTACTAGGAATTCAGATACCGAGAGAAATACCTTCGCACTACAATCCACTAAGAACCCAGCCACAGATGAGATCCGTGAAGAGATGGCACATATGAGAACTGAGTTTGGGTTGGTATTAAAACATATCACTGCGGGTCCAGAAAAGATTAATGCAGTTAACTACTTGTCTAAACCACCACCACCTAATGATGAATGCTATTATGCGGAGGATTCCTATGCAGTAAATGAGCAGATGGGGGGTTTCCGACTGAGTTCCCAAGGCTCAAATCAGGATAATTGGTGCCAAGGTAAAGGGAACCAAGGTCGGATTTATGGTAACTAAACCGTGAGGGTCATTATGTGCGAGATGGAAACTATAACCGCGACGACAACTTCAACAGGGGTAACTATGGTAATAGAAATGATAGGAATGGGCTCTATGTCCCTCCTCAAAATCGTGAAGTTACTCCTAGGGATGGTGGAGATAGTATGGCACGAGTTGAGGATATGTTGCACAAAATGATGAGGAGGTGCGATGCTAATAAGAGCACATTAAAGAGTTAAGGAGTGATTTAGCGGGTCTTGGACAAAAAGTCGATACACATCCAATATCGATTAAGCATATCGAGTTGCAAATGATCCAATTATCTGCGACCGTGAACACACGGCAACCGGGTACTCTTCTTACCAACACTGTCCAAAATCAAAAAAATGATTCACACTGTATGGCAATCACTACTTGGGGTGGTAATAAAACCATTGACCCACCTATGCAGCCTCATGAGGAAAAGGTGAGAAAGGATAATGATATGGTGGTAGAGGGTAGTGGTGAAGAAGAAGATAGCACTGGAAAAGATGCAGAACTCCCTATTAACGTAATTCCCATGCCTAGACCCCCCCCCCTTTTCCTTGGATATTAGTGAAAAAGACCAAGGATGGTAAATATTGGCATTTTATAACAATGTTAAAGTAGATTTCTATCAATGTCCCTTTGGTAGAAGCTCTAGAACAAATGCCCGGTTATGCAAAGTTTATGAAAACTTTGGTTACAAAGGTCACTTTCGAGGATGATGATAGAGTGCAGCATTGTACTGCTATTGCTACAAGATCTCTCGTACAAAATAAATAAGATCCCGGTGCGTTCACTATTCCTTGTACAGTCGGGTCATTAAATTTTGCGAAAGCATTATATGATCTGGGGGCAAGCATAAATCTCATGCCCCTCTCGATTTACAAGAAGTTGGGTTTGGGTGACCCAAAGCCCACTGCGATGTGGCTTCTGATGGCTGATCGAATAGTGAAAAGGCCTATAGGGATACTCCACGATGTGCTAGTAAAAGTGGAGTTGTTCATATTTTCGGCAGATTTTGTTATTCTTGATTGTGAAGTCGATTTTAAAGTGCCTATTATTCTTTGGAGGTCATTCCTTACTATGGGTAAAGCCTTAGTTGATATGGAAAAGGGGTAGATGAAATTTCGATTGAACAATGAAGAAGCGACCTTCAATATTTGTAGGTCCATGAGGCAGAGTGGTGAGCTTCAATCGGTATCTGCCATATCCCACAAAGAAAAGATGAAGAAAGATAACGAACTAAAAAGGTCAAAACGAGAGTTTATGGTTGGGGATTTGGTGCTTTTAGAGAGTTCTAGGTTGCATTTGCTTACGGGAAAGCTCAAGTCCAAATGGACTGGCCCTTACTTGATTACCCAAGTATTCCCTTATGGAGCAGTTGAATTAGAAACGAAGGAGGGAGTGCGGTTTAAGGTGAAAGGAGAACGAATAAAACTCTATTTTAGGCATACTGCATCAGTGAATGAAGTGATAGAGGCATACCATCTTGATGAAGGCTGAGTAAACAAGTGTACTCAGTCGTGTCGCGACGTTAAATCAGGCGCTTGTTGGGAGGCAACCAATACTTGTAGTTTTTTTCTTTTCTTTTTCAGTAATGGTAGCATTTTCTACTAATGGGTTTTAAATTTGCAGCCACATCACCAGGAAATTCTGCAGAAAATCACTCTGCAGCAGTCACTGACGGATACATCGACGGACCGTCGCATGAATACGTCGTGCCAGGTATGTCTTTCTGTCATTTTCAAACTAGGGCACACGCGAGCGGAACTAACGACGGAACGTCACAGCTGAGACAGACCGTCATCGAGGACTCATCGCGTCATTAATAAAGAGCACCCGACCCCACACGGCTGGTTTTTTATAAAATAATAAACATTTAAAAACCCCACCCCTTCATTTCACTCCATTCCTTCCCTCTTTCTCCAATTTCCCTCCCTTTTCAACTTCCAAAGATCATAACTCCCCTATCTTGCAACTGATCATTTTCCCCAAATTCCCCAATTCCTAAAATTCACTATCTACTAGTCGGAGTCTGCTGCTGTGGGTCTCTACTTGATCACCAAGTACCTTCCTCGCTTGTTTTTCTCATATTTTCAGGTATGTGTCTCTAATTTCTACCCATTAACATTGTATTTTTGTTTATCAATTAGTACTAGCCTAGTTCTTATTGATAGGTTCATTCTTAATACAAATTCTGTCTGACCTAGGTTTAGAATCCTCAAAATTGTCGTGTTAAAACTCTAGAATTAGGTGCCCTAGCATTTCTAATTTACTAGGCATTTGGGTTAGACAATTGTATGTTAAAACACTAACAATTACATTCGGGTCATAGGGGATGAATGGGGCATCCCCAGTTCTGTCACTGAATGAAAAAACGAGACCCCGATGACGGACCGTCGTACCCACGACGGACCGTCATTGGGTACGTCCCAACATCCTTAACACCCCACTGTCCAATTCTCTCCAAGTGTACACCAAGACACATGCAACAGACCCGTCGTTCCACGACGGTCTGTCCTGCACAACCGTTCTGGTTGTCAGAGACCCAATTCCTAAGCGTCTCTCACCTTTTCTAAGTGTCCTCCAATGGAAATCTATGTCGGACCGTCATACCCTCGATGGTGTGTCCTGCATAACCGTTATAACGGTCAGAGACCCCTCTACCAAGGGTCTCCATACTTTTTCCAAGTGTCCTCTTACGAACAACTACGACGGACCGTCATACCTGTGACGGTCCGTCCTGCATATACCGTCACACTTGTCAGAGGATTTCCTTCAGGGTTCTCCACATAAACTTAGTTTAAGTAAGACATCACGAACCCTATGACGGTCCGTCGTACTCACAACGAGCTGTCACATGGTCCGTCGTGTTTCACTATTACTATACAAATGTCATTACATCATAACTCTTTTATTTATTTTGTGTGGTTTTGCTTGTCTTTTTGCTCCTTCTAGTACTAATATTGATTATTTACAGGTACTAGCTATTATGGCACCAAAACAATATCGAGTCCACGCACGCAGGCGATCGAAGTCTATCGCCCCGTCTGCCCGCCAAGTCATTGGCTCTGATGATGAGCGTGACCCCGAGTACGTGCCCCCAGGCACTTCCACCCCATCTCGAGATGCACGTGTTGCCAAAGTGACACCCAAAAAGGTGGCGTCCGGCATAGTCACTGCCTCCCAGTCTGATGAGGTGCGCACACTGATCGGCACACCTTCTGGGTCAACTACTAATGAAGAAGGATCGTTTGGATCCTTAGGATTTTCGTGGTCGGAGGAAGCCTCCGGATCTGCTGAGGTCCCTGCACCAGCCACTACTGCACAGTCTGCCTCGTCTGATGAGGATGACAGTTTGGAATCCACACCCAATTCACCAACTCGTGCTCTCAACCCGGTTACGGACCAGCCCAATAGGTGGTGTGTCGACGGGAAGTATATCAAGTCTATTCTGATGCAAAGTTCTTGAATGACAAAGGAGTCATGACTCGGAGACTTACATTGGAGCGGCGGGTCCTTACAACAAGTCTCCCAACGAAGCCAGAGATCCACAATCTCTTCACCGGACATCGACTGTAGTGGATAGCGCGTCGATTAGGACGTTATAGTGAAGAGTTTGTCCGAGAGTTCTACGCCGTCTACGTAGCGACTCTCAGATCACAGATTGATAGGAGGGCTGCCCCCGCCAAACAGGCCTCATTGGAGCAGGTCCGAGTACATGGCATTCAGGTTGATATCTCCCTGCCTGCCATCCTCCGGTATCTATACGGAGAGAATGTTGATACCAACCAGACCCCTCTCACCGCCGAGTTTGACTACCGATGGCAGATTATCAAAAATGGACAATTTCTGCGTGAGCCATTGCTGAGAGAGACCACCAAGAGATGGATGGCCCTACACTTGTCCGTTGATGGAGAGGGTGCTGACTCGGTAACCGAGTCGAAGGGAGCCATCAAGAGGGCAAAACTGACCTTCACGGTGAAGTTTTTGTGGTTGATTGTCCGCCACTGCCTTTCCCCCACAACCGCTGATAATATAGTCACATGGGATCGTGCAGTACAAATGGCGGCGATGAAAGCCGGGTTTGACGTGGATTTTGTTTGGTTTCTACAAACGGTCACGCACGAGAGGGATTTTAAGGTCACAACTACTTACCCTTTCCCGTGCATGCTATTTTCTCTATGAAGGTCCGCAGGTGTGCCTATATGGCATGTTGATCAGCTCAAGACCCCGCTGGGCACAGTTGATATCGGCCTCATCAGGGATGAGGCCAATGAGTTGGCTCCACGCAGAGGGCCCCGTCCAGAGTTTCCTCCACTTAATGACAATCTCGCTGATACGGTAGCACAGGCCCGTATGGCTACCCAGGCGGCTTCCATTGAAACTAACCCGATCGAGTCTATCCTGGGTAGTAGCACTTCCCCGAGCTCCTCTGGCTCTGCCCCTTTCCCCGCTCTGGTCCCGCTTGCTAGTGTCCAGAAATCAGAGGCACAAATGGCTACACTTCTGCATCACATCCAACCTTGGATGCAGAGGTCTATTGCTGAGGCAGAAGAGTGCTTATAGCGGAGAATGGTCTATCACACAGAGCGGAAGATTGCTGAGGTTCATCAGTGCTTGGACGCTTTTGAGTTGCGGGTGCTAGCCCGTCCAGCCCCTCAGGTGGATGTGTCGACCCTTCAGGATGCGGTCGACAGTCTTCACACAGACATCGATGTGATCTTAGAGGCTAGGGTGTCTAAGTCTGAGGCCCCTTCTGCAGAGCCTACTGAAGACAAAGTGATGGCGGCCCTATTCGCCACTTCATAGATCCCACCACCTCCCCCTCGAGAGCATGCCAAGAGGCCTAGGGGTCGAGAGGATGATGAAGCTCGAGTACAGAAGAAGGAGCGCCGTGAGATGGAGGCTGCGAGGAGAGCCTCACTTGCTGATGAGGAGGCGCGTCAGATGAGAGCAGTAGAGTTAGCTGCTGGGGCGTCTAGCTCCACAAATGTGAAGATAGCGGGAGGCACTAGTGATAGTGTTGTTGATGCTTAGGACACTTCTTAGGGTGTCCATATTACAGAGGTAGTGGGTTCCGGGGAACCGGACCCACCAGCTTGCTGATCGTCGGCGCTTTGCGCCCCAGGTTTGCTTCACCCACTACTCTTGTACTTCAATTTTTAATGCATTGTGGACAATTGCATGTATTTTTGTTAGGGGTGGGCTAAATTGAATGTGAGTGTTAGGGTGAAGTCTGAGTAGCCCAATTCACTATCCTCTTTTGGGGTTTTCTTACCTGTGTTCTTTTTCCTCAAGATATTGATTATTTTTCTGTTGAACCGGCATGTTTATATGTTGTGTACATAGTTTAATTCTGTGGCATGATGGCTAAAATGATATCCTGATAAAATGAAAATGATGCATGACTAGGCATAGTAGTTGATAAAATTTGTGGCTCTAAGCATGACATAGAGGTACACCAATGTATGACCCTAAGTCTAAAATTCGAACTAGGTGTCTGATAATCTGGTAGAGTAATGAGATGCCAAGTGAGTGTGAGAAAGATTTAAAATAGTCCACTATTTGTACTGAGCTACAACTTGTTTGGTTAGTCCTGCTAAAAGTAAGTTGTAATAGACAATTAGGAAAGGATCATAGGCCCTTGTTCAATATTGCCCATTTTTAGCCTAAATAAAAGAAAACCAAACGAAATTAATCCTTCTTTGATCCAAATGATTTGAGCTTAAACTAGACCTTTCTTTTTCACCCCAACTGATCTTTTCTGAGAATAATGTGTTGGCCCTTGTCCCTCCTTGGACATGTGCACCTAAGCTTATGCCAAAAGCATAAGTTGATGGTGGCTAATACAGTAAAAAACCCTTGTTGTGGATCTGACGCAACTTTGGGTATTGTGTACTTTGACTCATGGCAAAGCCATGAGTTGAGAGTGTCTATTATGAGGAATGCTCTTGAAAGTGGGGTTGAAAGAACAAAGAGACATAAAGAACAAAAGTAAAGTGACTCAAGAATCAGTTGAAAGAAAAAGAAAAAAAATACAAGAAATACAAGCAAGAAAAGAAGAGAGTCACTTACACAAATGAAGAAAGAAGGGAAAATAGCAAGGTGAAAGAATATGAAAAATTGGGCTAAAGAAAATGATAAAAAGTGGTATTTTTAGCCGATATGTCAAGGAGTACAAAAAGTCACTAAAGTATACCTGAATATACCCTACCTGGCCATGATCCTATGTTACGAGCGAAGAAAGTCCTATCGTGATCCTAAGAGTTGCATAACAAACTTAAAATAGTGAAAATAGGGAAAGCTTACGGCAATATGTATGAATGAGTGTGAATTTTTTCTGAGAGTGAGTGTTGAAAAGTAATCCTTATACTCAAACTGAAATCATTGTGTGAAAATAGGATTTTGTTTTGAAGTGAGGACACTAGTTGCAATACCGAAAATATCACCTCGTGAGAAATTGAGAGGATAGGTGTTAATGCATTGAGTCAGTGTCATGGTCTGATTCCACATAATTCAAGCCTAATAGTGATAGCATGCATAAATAATGAATTGATCAAGATTGATAGCCAAATGATTGCGAAGGATAAAACATGGATACTATTGTACAAGGATTTTGTATTGAGTCATAGTGCGTCGCTTGAGGACAAACAACGAATTTAAGTTGAGGGTGTTGATATACCGTGGTTTCACAGTATTTTTAATGCTTTTTCCTTAAGTTTAGTGTGTTCAAAATACTTTTTGTACAAATTTTTATGTAAGTTTCTCTTTATTTGCAGGAAATCTGTCTAAAAGATGATTGCGGAGGTTTTTGAGCGAGAAATACAGAAAAGAATCACCAACGGAGCTTGTGACGATTCGTCGTGCCCGTGACAGTCTGTAGGTGGCATCGTAGTGCAGCTATTGAAGGAAGATGGGGAAGTCTGACCAAGTGTGGGGTTACAGAGTGCGTGACGGACCGTCGTAGCCATGACGGTTCGTCCTGCTGGTTCGTCATGAAGATCAGAGAAGTAGTCCATTACCCAATTTTCAAAAGTTCAAGTGTTATAGAACGGAGACCCCCGACGGACCGTTGTGCCCGTGACGATCCGTCATACCTGCCGTCGAGGGTAACAAAGAGAGCAGTAGAAGAAATTGCACGATTATGGGACGACGGAGTCCATACCAGTCCATCGTGACCATGACGATCCGTCGCGAGGTCCGTCGATCCACCCGCGTTTTGACAGATTTCTAGCAAATAGAGTCCTTATTTAATTATATTTATATTTTTTTATAAATTATTCAAAAAACCTCGTTTTTAAGGTTAGACCCTTGATTATAATTACTCTTTGTTAGACTCTTGATTTTTGAGCTTCATTTGTGGATTAGACTTGAAAATTATTGTTACATTTTTGGAGAATCTTTGTTCTTCAATTAATTTCAGTAATTGATTGTTCGTGATTTTGGTGATTATCAAGTGAACTTTGGATTTTACTCTTTCTCATTGGAACTAAGCGCATGAATCTTATATTTTATATTTGATATTGTGATTATGACTTGGGTAACTAAACTCCATAACTAGGGTTTGGGAAACCATAGGCGAATAATGAGGTAAAGCCTAACTAAAATAACAATTCTAGAATAGTGTCTTGCATGTATTCATATTCTTCGCTTAGAAGTCTTTTTAAGGATGGAAAAGTTTAGAGAATTCGCCTTAATGCTACTTGCTGGACAGGAGGTGACATAATAGGAAAATAATTATCAAACATGATTTAGTGTGTATACTATTTAATAGGCTAGTATTGATTGGTACGAGGTAATAACTTAGTCAAATATCGAATACGATGCTTAATATGAGCTAAAGATAAGGGTTAGTATAGTATAGCAACACAAGTAGTCGTACCAAGGTGCGGAGTGAAATTTTCTAGATGTCGGACCAAGGATTAGAAATACATAACTTGTCACTCTGCATGCAAGATACTAGAAAAGAATGTTTAGTAGAATTATCAAGTTATGAACTTGGGGAACACGTAAACCCTAGTTACTTTTATTAATTGATTAAACTCAAACATTTGAAGCTTGTTAGTTGTCTCCTTCAATTCGCTAGTTATTTTAAATTTATTTAGAAATAGAAAAACCCCCTTTTTATCATTTTTGCTTTCACAGAAAGTAATTTACTGAACTAGTAATAATAGACTGAAGTTAAGTCTAAACTATTTTCCTCATGGGAACGATCCCAACCTCATTAGTTGGGTTATTTACTTGACCCAACCGCTTTATTTCTTATTTGAGAATTAAGTTTGAGCGTATCAACTTATCTTGTATCTCAAGCCTATTCTTTGAAACCACAATCAAAAGATCTTGCCCTCTTAGCATCTCTACTATTCCTCTTAGCTCTTACCTCATCAACATGTTGGGCATGTAACATGAGACGAGCAATGTTTATGTTGTCATGTAGTATAGTCGACTGACACTTCTGTTGCAAATCATCCAAAACACCCATCATAAAACGACTCATTTTGTCTCTAGGATCGAAAACCAAAGAAGGAGCATATTTTGACAATATAGTGAATTTCAATGAGTATTCATGCACACTCATACCTTCTTGGCGAAGGTTGATGAACTCCACCACTTTAGCTTCCATTTTGTCCCTAGGAAATAACCAATCAAGAAAAGCCTTCTTGAACACCTCCCAAGTCACCGGTCGTCCTCTTAACGACCTATTATTCCACCATTGGATATGCCACGTTTGAGCCACATCCTTGAGTTGATAAGTGGCAAGATCTTCCTTCTCACTTGTTGAAAACCCCATAGTATATAAGATTTGATAGATTTCATCAATTAAATCTTGAGGGTGTTCATCAACCTTGGACCCACAGAAAGTAGGAGGACTCATCCGAGTGAAATCCCTTTGACGAAAGGCAATGGTAGCAACTTGTTGAATTGATCAGGGTACAACCTCTCGATTATCTTGGGCCACCATGGTTTGGGTTTGAGTAGTGACGTCTTGTTCTTTGGTAGTAATGGCTTGGGCCATTTGGAAGAGAGCGACCCTATGTTCTCAGCCGTAAAAGGAGGAGGGTTTACCGGGGCTTTGTCATCATTCACATCTTCCTTAAGATGAGGAACATAATAACCATGATGAGGAGCTCCCGCTTTGGCAATATCTTCTTCAAGTCTTCGTGACGGATTCCTTCGAGTATTCCTTACATATAATAACAATAAAAGGAGTAGATGCAAAATCACACAATAAGTATAATCTAGTGGCACAATATTGTATTTCCAAGAAAGTGTGAGTTTCCTAAGCATAACATAGATTCCTATTCATAGGTGTGGCGTGCTTTAAAATTATGAATATGAACCTACATACATGTGGTTGAAATAGACATCGACTCAAAGATATTTAACCTCATGCTCTGATACCAAGTTTTTCATAACTAGATTTACCCCCTAATCGTAACCGGCGCCGTCATCCTCTTTGAAGACTAAAACTAGTGTATTATGTTACATCATTACATTCATAGGTCAAAAACGCGGAAAATTTAAAACTTTTCATTACTTCTACTTGGAGGTTTACATATGCCTCTAAAGACACAAACACACAAACACACACACACACACATTATGTCCTTCAGCTTTGGATATTCATAAGTAGACACCTAACTTTGTCTAAAGTTGAACAAGTAGACACACGAATTTTACGTGACATAATACAGGTTGTCATAATTGACATGGATGGAAATTTGGGTTTAGGGTTTAGGGTATATATATATTATATGGAGTATACTTAGATCCTTTGTATAGGAAAATTACTAAGTCTTCTATTTTTACTACACAAAAGTATATAAAAGATTACATTGTCATAATTGTCATAATAGTCATAATAGTCATTGTCTCTTCTCATAACAATCTAATAAGAACTTGGGGATAACCCATACATCAAAGTGATAATGCCTCACATTGGCTATATAATGTTTCATGATAAATGGAAAGAAAGAACCATAGAGGTCTGTAACTAAAAATAACTCCATAAGCTAGATAGTGGCATCACCTAGGAAATTGAGGACTTACCCTACTTTGATGATCAATATATCCAATTCTTTTTCAATGTCGTCTGCAAAAGCCCTTCAACGACTTGAACCTAAAATGTAGGGGAAAAGGAAGAAATTGGGTTATTACACCACTTATACTGAGTATGAGATGATATGCACTCATATATGAAAACATGCCAAGAAAGAGGACATTTTAATAAAGTATGCACTTTTCATTTAAAACCTTTATGCACACTCAACCAGACCATATCAACCAATAATAAATGTTCACTTAGCCAAAGGCATGTACATCACAACAACACACATCATGTCTAGTCAATTCAACATGCATATCATATAATTGAATACATATTCAAGTAACTCTATCATCAAGTCATATAAGCAACAAGCATGTATAAGAGCACATTTCATCACAAACGAAGCAAGATAATTACCCACGAATACTTATCAAGTAAACAAGTGCAATGACCAAGAAATGTCCCATAACCTTACCCAATCAAATAACTCAACAAGAATCATGACCAAAATCCTACTTCACATAATATAACCTTTAAGAGTACATACAATCTTACTTTATCCATATAGACCAACACATTTGCATAAATGAAACTAATCATCATATAGTATCACCAATGTGCAAGTTTATCATATGCATATCATATATCCTTACAACATATTCATAAAGAATAACAACCTCCTAAGGTTACCTCAAGGCGAACTAGTGCAAGGCATAGGTAGAGTCTATACCCCTACCTAAGCTAAGACAAGCCTCTCAAGTTACCCTAGTTGGTTTGTACTTCATTACTTCATTTTAGTTTAGGGAACACTTGCCTTAACAAACATATACGACAAGAGCTAAGTGTGGAATCCGGTGTTGTAAAATCTTACACCGAGGGAAGGTAGTCGACCGGCCAAAGTACAACCAATGTAAACGTATCTTTCTAGGTGGATCCACTTGCTAGTCTTCCTATGGGGGCAACATACTTCAAGAACTAAGAGATAGGTATAATCCCTCTATATACCACTTGGCAATTGGTGTCTCCTCTCATGGGAACCTATTGGATGAGTATCCCTCATTGGGGAGTCAACACCACATGTGGAACTATAGGGTGAATCTTCCTCTATGGAAAGGCATCACCTCCCATTATAAAGTTCACTCGGTGCTAAGCTAAGTCCCTTTAAATGTCTATTAATAATTAGCTCTTTATAGGTCATAGGGTCTACCCCTTATGTAATCATCATCATCATCATAGATCAATAAGAATTGCATGTGTATAAATCCTTTCATTACAATTCGTATATGTGAGGTTCACACATTGACATCTTCATATCATGATAAGGCACATTGCTAAATCATTCACCATCCTTATAATATCTACATCTTAAGCCACGACCTCACAATCATAATCAATACATTGCAATTCAACATCGTACCTTCCTATCTGTAATATAATGCATACTTTGATACAATATCATGACTTAATCACAATTAACCACATTTTGAAGTAAAGAATAGGGATCATAAGACTTACCAAGTCTCCATCATAGTTCATCATCAAAGTAGTAACCATCAACCCTAAATTCTACCCAATTTGGGTATCCATCATCATAAGTCAACAATCAACATGATAACAAGGCTAGAAGAATCACTACATCACAATTCAATACTAGATCATAGCTTAAGACAAGATATTTAGGTCAATTGATAACATACTTTATAACCTAGACCATCTTCTCAAGAACTAGCTTGAAAACTAAAAATCACCCCACTTTTTTCATGATTAATATAACAACATCATCTAGTATTAGTTATACAAATATCATAGTCAATTGAACCAATACGACCTAATTCATATAAAAATCAAAACCTAGGGGTTAAAGCTAAAGGTCATCTTTTACAAACTATACAAAACCATTAAGATATGTCACAATTAAGTTAGAATACAGTTTAATCTATTCATATAATCCAATAGAAAACATAAACAAATCAATTTATATAATTAATTTCGAGATTGAGAGAGACCCACGTGAAAACTCAACTTTTGAAATACTTTGAAGGAACCCTTTGAGGAAAGAGGTCTCAAAGGTTAGTTAGATCCCATAACTTAATGTTTGATAAAGAATCGATGGTCAATATTCCCTTTAATTCCCCCAAAACCTCACCTAGCTTGGTCTTCAACGGTGTTTTCGACTAAAGAGAGAGAAAGAGAGTTTTGTTTTGAGAGTTGTAATTAGTCTAATGGGGTTAGGGTATTTATATAGGGGGTTACTTAAGTTAATTAAACTTCCCTTAATCCCTAAATACTTACCAAATCTCTTAATTAATCATTTAAAACTAAGTCAAAATGTGATGGAAATTACAGACCCCATCGACGAGACCACGATCAACGCATCGTTGGTCCATCGACGGCCAGTCCTCCCTTCTGTGCTGCACATCTGTGGTTTTGTCCAGAGACTGTGAAAATGAGACCCTTCAAGTTTTTTGATAAGTGTTTGTTTACGTATGGCATCGAAGCCCCGTCGATTAACACACGCCTCGTCGATGCCCTTTCATGGGTGCACACTGCCCAGGCAGTGTTTGACCCCAAATGCAAGGGTCCTCCTCAAGGGCCCTCGCTTAGTCTTTAGGGAGTCGTACCCGGACGTTTAGAGTACGAAACAACTTAAACAAATGTTAGACATCCTTCCATTAATTTTCAATATTTTCCAACTTCTAAATGCTAGTCAAATAGGCTAAGGCACGCTAGTACCTTCTTGAACTACTTACCGGACGTCATGGATGTTTTGGTTTCTACACTTCCTAAATGACTTATATTCATTAAAATTTACCTTAAAACAGTGTCTTAACCTTATGACACTTATGTTAGGCTCTAGAACACGTCTTGGATTTTCGAAGTTGTACAACTTATCATTACCATGTTAAGTTTTGTTTAAGGAGGAATTTCCTTCTCCTTAACATACTCACATGTCCTTATAAAGTTCATATACAAGCAATGCACAAAGTTCAATTCATGTTAAATGAGAATTTATCAACTTCTAACCAAAGGATGCTCATATTTCGCTCTTAATGAAGTCGAAATGGTAATCACACCACACACATCACAACAATAGGGAGTTATTTCACATAATTTAAATTGCGAGTATAACATTAGTCTTCATAAGCACACATCAATTAGGGAAAGTCTTGCAATTTATAGGTACACATCAAGAGCACTAGCTAAACGTACCATCACTTCTCAAGAGTACGCTTACATTAATACTTCCCAAGCCATTGAAGTCACACATTTTTAAGAGACACATTATTTTTCATTTAAAGGAGACTCAATTTCAGTTAATGGCTTAAAACACTACTCATAATAAGTTAGATCAAACATGCTCTTTAATTATATCATGAAGTTTAATGCACAACTAACATATAAAGAGGCACAATCAACATGAGAAACATGAAATTGATCAAAAATCCTTTTTCATGCAATTTACTATCTTCAAAACATGCTTAACATAGTGCCAATTAAGATGTACATAACATATGGAGATGTGACTTATGTTTTTATGCAAGACTCCTATCATGAGCAAGATACTAGGAACTCTTTGGTTTCAAGCTCAAGTAAGAATAAAGGACAAGAGAGAGATATCTACAACCGTACTACTCACATGCTCATCCCCTAATGAGGGTAAATCCATTTAAGAACACCTTATCTCAACATTAAGAGAACCTTAGATTACCAGTATTAGTAACTAAGATGATTATCCCTCTCATGGGATCCAAGCCATGCACACCCTTCCTCAACATCACCTAACAGTGATTCTCAACTTCAAGAAGTTTAAGGGAACTCAACATAGGAACATCAAAGGCACTCAAAATCTTACCACCTAGGAAAATTATCTTCTACTTGGGGAAGCCTTACCACATCATGCCCTTAAGACACCAAGGTCAAGGAGAGTCTAGACCAACTCTTCATACTTTTCACACAAGAAGATTTAACCTCTTTGAGGGTTTTCACTCCTAGTCTCACATCAAGGTGTCTACTAACTCAATCATCTAGAGGTACCACCTCAAGCCTCATCATTCTTCTAAGCTCAAACCCTAAAGGAAATCTACAACAATCAAGTTAGGACATAGTACCCAAATACATAAGGTCTCAACTATACCATGAATACTTAGGGTCATGAAAACCTTGAGGAAACAATAGAGGAGACTCGGCCCTGTTTTATGATTTAAAAATGTTATTTGTCTTTAAAATAGTGAAAGATGACTAAGTTTCGGAAAATAAATAAATCTTATTATTTAAGAAAAATCGACTTTCCAAATTACGGAGTTGCCACTTGATTTTTGATAAAATCAAGAAAAATTTAAAATTTTCAAAAGACTCAAAACAGATTAAATCAATTGAAAAGGTTCGAAGTTCAAATGTACTTCCCGAGAAGGTGTTAGGCCCTCGGGATACCCGCTTACTTGCGGTTGACCGGCAATTTGACTAAAATGACCTTAAAAATATATTTTTTTAATTTTTAACTTAGTAAAGAATGCGTTTTGATATACTTATTCCATTTTTTATTCCTTATTATTTCTAAAGAAAAACATTTAAAGGAAATTAACTTAAGGAAAACTAAATGGTTATAAAAATAAATAAAACAAAATAAGTAAATAAAATAGTAAAATTTAAAATAATAAAAATGGCTACACTTTAGGAGATTATAAAAATTCTACCAAAACACTAATTAATTCAAAGATTTAATAAATAAAGAGAGAGAAATATTTGGACTTCGGCTTGATTGCCCAAATTAATTCATTTGGGCTTTGGCCCACCTGTCCTAAACTAAATCACTTAAATTTGGGCCCTTTTTAACAATTTAAAAATCCTGCAAAAAGAACTTTGGCCTTTGGGCTTATATAAAAATAACTGCTGAAGGGCCCTGACCCATTTCCCTTAAAAAACTAAAAGTATACACAAGATGTATACTACTGTATACGGTGTTTATCCAATCCATTTTTTGAACTTTTTGAGCCCTGAATTCGTTTGAATACGCGTTTCTCGCTATTCACCCTGTATTTCCCATATTGTTTCTGCGTATTTGTACCTGTGCCATTTTTAAACCAATTGTATATCGCTGCCCAAAATGTATACCAATGTATACGGGTTGTACCCTATGCGCGTATCCTTTGCCTATTTACGTATTTAATTTTGAAGTAGGCGTCCCTGTGCGTTAACTTGCCATTCATATTTTTTACACCTATTTAAGGTATAGCATCCCTGTATATCAGTGTATATAGGTTGTATATCAGCCTATTTTCAACTTCGAAAATTGAAAATTCCCTTTAGGCAGCACATCTTCCCTGATACAAACCCACATTTCGAATTAGGATCCACCTGAGTGTTTTAGACCTGTATATCATGGTATAAATTGTGTATAACATATGTATATTGCTGTATACATCTTCTTCAACCTTGCAAAATGTAACTTCCATCAACACCTTTGATATATTTCAGGCTGTAAGCCAGTTGTGAAGGGGTCTACGACTCGAGGAGGATGTTTTGAGCCTTTATGGCTCAAGGAAAAATGCAATGGATTGGAGTGAAGTCCATGAGGACTTGAGGAGGGTTTCACATGCAATAAAACGAATAGAATGAGAATTAGCACCTTAAACAAATGACTAGAATAAAACACAATACAGAAGATATGAGTTGTTTTAGAAATGTGAGTAACGGAAGAGGTACAAAATCTCAAAATACATCGCATATGCAAACAAAACAGAGTTTCATGACATGTAGCACTAACCAAATATTCAAGAGCACAAAATAAAGGTCGTCCTTCATCAAGGTTCATCAATGACAATTTAAGACTATGTGATTCAGTTAGCACTTAAAGAACATCTCACAACCATGCAGGAAACGTACTGTAAATCCAAACATAGAGGGGCCTATACACAGAAACTATCGACATCCCAAATTATGTTTAAAGAAAAGGCTTAGCAAGAGACCAGTAGCAAAATGCAATTGAAATGCACCATGTTGCTAGATACCACCTAATCATTTTTGCTTCGGAAACTTGAACATCCCTCACTTAAATTTAAGAGAGAATTCGCTTTATGAAGCAACACACAATCGTTAAGGAAAAACCTGAAGTTATTTCTAAGGAAACAGCTGCACAAGACATAGACAAACTTTGATCACGTTGCAATCCAACTATCAGACAAACTAGGCAGGAAAACAGTTCATTTAATTCGCTATAAGACTTCGAATTGACATCATTATATGCTTTCCCTTTGCACATCCATCGAATGTTTATAGGTCAATGCATGCAGCGCCTCAGAAAGCAATACAGGTTACGAATTTAGAACTCTAGAGTCACAATTTATGTGTTTTCATTACAACAACAACATACCTATGTAACACCACAACACTACATGAAACGAGCAATGCTAAGTCAATCCGACAATCAAGACAGGAACTCGTCTGAGCATACACTTTCACATCTAAATATGATTGAAGAAACTAAAGTCTCTATCGATCAGAACAAGCATTATACCACCTACAAGTTCGTCCAAGCCTAAACGAACAGCTCGAGTGAGGTGAACAACACGAACGAATTTAAGACGAGATGAGTGAAACAAAAAAAGACCATTTGTGAAACATACAAAGCACAAACAACCTAAGAAACATTCGACGAATAGACTCTATAAGAGAATTAACAAGTCAGCTGCAACATACATTCACATTTGAATTTCATAATATCATCACCACACAAATCATCAAAGCATCTGAAGAAGCCATTTCAAAACGAAAAAAACAAGAAAATCATACAAAGCAGGGGATTACCTTTTAGAGACAGCGAACTGAATCAGGCAAACAGGGGAATGAAAATTCTCACGACGCAAACGTCGATACAAAATAGCAACCAAAAAAGCTCAAACAGGGTGGGAACCACGGACAACGCTTGAACAATAAGCCAGAAATGCTATAACACTACCGGAACTAAACTTTCAGTCTTGAAATGTATTTTTAAGACTAAAAAAAGCTTGAGTGTTCTCTTCAAGAACCATTTAAGAAGAAAACAAAAAACCTTTCCTCGAAAACTAATTTCCAACCCCTCAAACAGTGAGAAAATAGCAATATATATACCCATTTCTAAAGGGTAGAGAGCGGGCGGAAAACGGAAGAAGGTTTGGGGCAAATTCGTGATTCCACGTCCCCTTTTGAATTCAAAATCCTCTCTTCACCAAAAGGATGAGGACGCCAGCTAAACGATTACGAACCTTCAACCGAACAATCGATCGCAGCCATCGAATTTGCAAGCAATGAACGATGGAAAGAGGAGATTTCTCCACGTGGGCTTGTCCTCCAACGTCCTCGTACGACTTGCAGAGGAGAGGGACGCTCGCGAGGAGTGATGGGTAAGGTCAGACACGCGCGAGAAATGGCTAATGAGTTGCGAAATTTTTATGAATTTACTGCTTGAAGAGGAGAAATAATGTGCTCGTCTTTCACGCTGCTTGGGAATGCGTGTGAAGATGGGGAAAGTTCGAGTCGAGTCGGGTCGAAGATAAAAGGGGAAAAAAGAAAATTGAGTTAAGGATTAAATTTGGTGTGCCAGTTTGGAGGAATGGGTTGGGAGAAAGGGAATGGGCTGGCTGGAAATAAAAGGGGAATTGGAAAAAGAAATAGGCCCAAATCTGGTTTTTTAAAGAGTTGGGAGGGAATGGATTAAAAATAAAAAAAATAATGGACTGGAATGGAATTAAATAGTGGGTTGCTGACAAAGAGGCCCAATTTTGGTGATAAAGAAAGTTGGCTTTGAAGGGAAATCAATTCATCTTAAAGTGTTGATTCACTAATAAAGATAAAGTTCGAACAAGATGAATTAATTAAAAGAAAACGACAAGCTTCTTAAGGTTAACAAAAGTAAAATAATTAACTTGATTACGAAATAGCTGGCTAAACGAAAACAACGTTATAGCTAAATATCTAACCCGATATTTATATTCTATTACTCTTATTATTTTAGATTTTGAAAAAATATAATTTAAAAAGATATGCGAATAATCACGTAAGACATATACGCTAGCTAAAACAAAATAAAAGCGTCAAAACATCATTTCAAATAACTAGTAACCTAAAATTATTTATTACCATTATTTTATTTAATTATATACTTATTTATAAAATTAATTATTTAACAATTTCTTAAACTCAAGAAGCTTGCTAGTTAATTATCATTGAGGAAGGTCAAAATTCGGGTGTCAACAGGCCCTAAAGGCCTCTTTCTTTTCTTTAAACATAAGGGCAAGGTAACTTCTAGGTCATTTCAACCCACATTACCTAGGTACAACCCAAACACTTCCTCAAATGGTCATACTCAAGATCAACCTTAAAAGACATCTAACTACTTTAAAGTAGATCAACCTTAGGAAAAACATAATTCCAACCCATGGAACAAAAACTGTTTTCTTCCCTTTTTCCCCACTCTTAGAATAGGTTCATAAGGGAACTAATCAACTAATGATAAGGTTTTCCATTGCTAGCGTACTCATAATCACCTTGCAAGGTAAGCATTCTACCTTCACTCCTAGGATCAAGCCTATACAAAATACTCCAACCCACACAAGGCAACTATAGAGAATCACACATAAAAGGGCAACATTTTGACCATTTCACATATACAAAGGAAACATGCATCTTTTGCTATTTATCACACTTTTTCAAAGAATTTCGACCTAAACCATATCATTAGACTATCATCATACAAAACTATATAGAAACTAGTCTTTTTAAGAAGGGAATTGATTTATAACCATAATATCTCTTAAAAAACCATAACCACACCGTAACATAAATCTTTAAATAACATGTTATTTCTTATAAATCACATATATAGCCACAAAGGGCATCACATCAACACAAACCAATTTAAACTTTAAACATGCTCATGAAACCATAAAACCAAGATAAGCATCAAAACTCATCTTTTCTCCCACAAGCATGGTGATACCATCTCATCCAAGCGATCACATCTAAAAGACAAATGGAAAAGAAACATAAGAGAGAGATCATATATGGTTAAGTTCTATGGCACGACAAAAGAAAAGTGAAGAAGGGAAACTCTATCATCCTATAGTATCTCGCTCTTAGATGTGTCACGACTCACCACCAATGAACGAGACTCTACTAGACATGGAAATATGAGACTTTGGACCCTAAAGACACTTTTTATAACCTCATACTTTGATACCTTATTGGTCACGACCGGGGAGCATCCCCTAGAAGTAACATGGCGTACTTGACCTCTCAGAGGCATTATACAAGCCCATAGTTATCATTCATTACATTGTCATAATTAAATTAGTAGAAAATTTAAAACTTTCATCGCAGATCAGATGCTAAAATCATCACTTCATATATATATATATATATATATATATATACAAAATATAAGTCATAATACATAGTTACACTCTAAGTCTTTTTCCATCTAAGACTCAACATCAGTAGAGTAGAATAGGGACACGACCCTTAACATCATAATATAATATTTATGTTATTACAATACATTGAGCATAAACTTGACATAGGAAATCCTTGGAACCTAAGAACCCTTTCTTGAGCTTGGGAAACACATATCAAGCCCCTTCACTTTAGAGAGATCCTTTAAGCATCCATAACCTACACATGGTGTAAAAAGATGAAGAATAATGATACTAGTACAAGAAAGCATAAGTATGGAAACCAAGCAAAAACATGCATTTAAAGAGGACATTTGGTTAGAAAACCATGCATCTGCCTTTAGTAAAACTTCATAAAACATTTATATAATAACCACAACATAGCTCATATACTTCACATAGTCATGGACCCTAGTCATCACATGACATAGAGCCATATTATTTATTTAAGGCACATTGTCCATATTAATAACATAATATTCCTTTATTGTATGTTTCTTACCCACCAAGTAACCCTTAAGTAATACTTGGTGCAATGCATGAATAGGGTCCCATTCAACTATCCACACACAAGCATCACCTAAAGGTCACCAAGCTGAACATTCACATAACCTTCATTTACTTAAACATAGGTATTCATAGGAACATAGCACATCCTAAGACACCTACTTCACATGTGAACTAACATGTTTCATGAACCACATATAAAACCAACTTCAAGACCACATGCAACTCAACATTACAAATAACGTCATAATAGGCAATAGTCCATAATAGCATGCATAGGATTTCACTTCATCAAGACATCACAAGACTTTACTCATAATCCCTATCTAAGCGTGTTAGTGCAATATACATTTGAAGTCCATAACCTCACACATACTTGGTAAACTCATAAAAAGACCACAAGCATACCAATTACATCATATTACAACAAGACAAGTGTAGACAACTTCATACATGCCAAGTAAGACCTTTATCATATAGTCAATAAAACCAATATTACGCATATAAGATAAGACCTCATCATCTAAACACCTTAGGACTCATACCATGCATATTATCATACAATTATATCAATAACATAATATCATGCATATAATACGTATACATATGCATATGCATATAGAACATTCCTAGAACTCCTTTCAACAGCTACTAGTGCAATGCATAGGTAAGTTCCATACCCTCACCTAAACTAAGAAACTTCCCTTAGGTTATCCTAGTTAGGGTCCATTACTTTACTTTCATTGTCAATTTTACCTTAGGGAAACTATAGCTTTAACCGACACTAAGATCATGCGTGCTAAACATGGTATCAGGTGTTGTAGATTCTCACACCTAAGAAGGTGCTCTACTTTGCCAAGGTAGAACATTAAAATCATTCTAGCAAATTAGGTGATTTCACTTGCTAGATCCTATGGGGAAACATAGTTTATGGAACTTAGAGGCATATATGGAAACACTCTTTATGCCTATTGAGGAATTGTAGTTATCTACCTTGTGAAGACTATGGTGAATAAGCCATTCCACAATGGGAAGGGGCACCCCTAATCTTCAAGTTCACTCGGTTCTAAGCTAAGTTCACTTTATTAAAAAGCCTTTTTAACGTTAGTTTATAAAAGTAGGCTATATGAGAATCAACCCATCACATGCTTAGTTCGAAGTTCATAGATGAGAATGTTCTTTCATCAACCTAAATCATGTGAAAAAACCTTTCACATGGACATAGCATATTTGAGCACCATCTAGTTTATGATAAAATTGAGATCACCGTTGAAGAGACCCTTTCTTTACTATATGATCATACATGCATCATAGATATGCTTTCATGTGGGTGCGTACATTTATGTGAGAAAAACCTTTCTCATAAACACCCTTGGACCACATATTTCCATAGTTCACTTAATTCATGCATAAATGTATAGGTGTACATATATGAGCAACCCATTTATATAGAAAACATGTAGACAATAAACATATTCATACTTCATCATAACATAATATAGAAATCATATCTTAATCATCCAATCATATTCATGTACATCGAGTAATCACCCTAGGAACTATTCCCTCAAGGTAGACATGTGCAATGTATAGGAAAAGTCCCATACCATTACCTACACTAGTACACCTATCAAGTTATCCTATTTAAGATACATTTCATGCTTCATGGACATATACTTTTCATGCATAGTAGTAGACATTAGTGCATAGGAGAATTATCCTTTCATTAGACACCATGAACCTATACTACTTTATAAGAATGCATGAGGAGTGAGTGTGTGTACATTGGACAACATGATCACATAATGACTATCAATTTCACATTGAGGCAGCCACCCTCTTAATATCACATTAGACCACACACCACAATTTAGAATAGGAGACAAGATATCTTCACTTTGCATCCAAGACTCCTAACATTGGCTAAGATCACACATTCATATAGCGATACATAGGTAGGGGGTCATTCCCCATTTTATAATTCATAATTGGAAGCAAATAGACCATAACTAACCCTAACTAGTTCATTCAAACGTTGAAGACACCATTAGCACCTATCACATGATACTAGATTAAAAGACTAGGCACCCTACTCCACATTGTGTGATCATCATAACAACACTTCATAATTCACAAGATTGACTTCAAGGCCTTGGTTCGGACATATAGAGATTTAAAAGAAGTAAACACCGCCACCATAAGTGTACCATACCACACATTGCCATACAAGACCAATTCAACCATCAATTCTATGGAAAGTAATGGAATAGAACAACATTACCATCTATTCACCCAAGCTTGGATAGTCAATTATCAATACTAAATATTAATCAATAATTCGTATATAAGGAACTAGATAAAAGTACAATAACATAATTGAAATCCACAATTCAATCATCAAAACATCAAGATCACACTATGTACACGATATTATCAATTCTATGGGAAGTAGTGAAATTTAGGTCAAGCTTACCAAATCTGTATCACTTGATACTCAATGGATCAATTATCCATAATTCAACATAAATTCACATAGAAGACAGTAGCAATAATAAATTTAGCATAATCGAATCACACTACAATCAACCTAACATCAACATCACAATAACCACAATATAGGCTAAATTGAGAAATTGGGAGGATCATGGGTTCATCATGAAACTAGATCGAATACATAATTATAAAAATTATCTAATACATTATTATCATAAGAATTCTTTTAAAATCATTTTGAGAAGGAACCCACGGCTAGATTGAAAGATATGGAGTTTGTTCATGAATTCTCTTTGAAAACCTTTAAAGGAACTCTATATATGAATGGATATATAAATATGAAAAATTACCATACCTTAATACATGAGAAGCCCACGAAAAATTGGAGAAGAAACCATGAAAATGCAGCCCCTATCTTAAACCTTGAGTTTTCCCTGCAATGTAGGTTTGAGAGAGTTTGGAAGAGAAGAGAGTTTTGAGATTTTGATTTATTATTGGTGTTGGGGTTTTGACTTGGTAAAAGGGTTAAATAAGTCCCAGAAATAGTTCACATCCGACTCCTAAAGTTACCAAAACACCGGCATACTAATAGGGACTTTTAGACATGTCAAACTTGACTTAAAAATGATGATACCGAATCTCGGAAGTGGCTGCGCGTCACGAGGCAACTCCTAATTCTTCCTCAGGAGACTTTTGAGGAAGTGAGCCTTGCGTAAAAAACAAATGCATAGACACTTTATGTGCCAGGAGTGCGACACATGAGTGGCTCCACATTCTGGTTTTACACGCTTCCTTGGGCAGCCTCCTTGTCCAATGTTTGAGTGCTCCTCGGGGGCCCTTAGGGTGGTCCTCGGGGATACGTACCCGAACGTTTTGACCCTTAACGTGTCTATTAAGATTCTAGGGTTACCTTTACTGTTTTTCAACTCCAAATAACACATAAAAACAAGACAAACATACAAGAACACACTAGTACGTCTAAAGACCAACTTTCTAACGTCTTGGTCGTTCTTTGAAGTTTGACCTCCAAATCTCTTCAAATGAATTATACTATTTCTAAAGCACTTTATTAAAATATTTTAAAACATATTTACGCACATGTGAGTCTCTAGGCACCCTACTTCATTTTTGAGAGACCATACAATGGGATTATCTCAACATGACCATAAAAATCAAATAAGTCAACCCCATAACAAATCTGTGAGTCCTCGCAAGCTCATTAGGAAGGATGGACAAAGCATGTATGAATAACATATAAAATCAATTCTCATATTCTATGACTGTGAGACCATCCTTTCTCATAATATCGAATCTTAAGCAACTCTCCTCTTTCATTCTCAAGATCCAGGAGTACCCCAGATGCAACACGTCATACTTGACCCCCAAAGCTGTCTCATGCAAGCCCTTAGCGGAATCATAAATATAGGACATCTAAATGATGTAGAAAATATAATTTTTTTTACAATAGAAGTCTTATTCATAAAATAAACATAAGACCAAACCTTTGTCTCAATCACCATTTAAAACAATAGATTACAATCTAAGGGTCATACACCTTTTTTGCAACATGGTCTTGAAAATAGGAAATACAAAGGAACTTGAAATAAATAATGTCCTGTCCTCAAACCATGACGGCTCACCAAGTTTGCAGAATTGTCAACCCAAGCCTTAATTTAAAGGATAAATACATCTTAATGATAGTAACCTTCTCTAATATAGAAAATGTTGAATTATGGGTTAGCACATAATAACTAAGTATGGAAGTCATGTATAAAAATCCTTAAAACATGCAATAAAGGGACATTTAGTTGAAATCATGCATTTATCAAGTTTAAAATCCATTATAAACATTTAGAGTAATTAAATAGTCAAACCATATCATAAGCAACCCTAGTTATACATGTGCAATGCATATACAAGGTCCCATACTTCTATCAATGCTAAGTACCATTTTTAGGCTACCATAATCATGCATAATACTTTGACCTCTGATATACCATGGTTTCACGATACTTTCAATGTCTTTTCATTAAGTTTAGTGTGTATCTAAATCCTTTTGTATTGATTTTTGATATAGGTTTCTCTTTGTTTGCAGGAAATATGTCCAAAGGAGAACGCGGAGGATTTGATTAGAAATTGCAGTAGTGACCACCTACAGAGCCACAACGGTTCGTCGTGACTGTTACTATCCGTAGGTGGCACCGTAGTGAGAAGAAAATGGTTGCTAAAGGAAGTTGGGGAAGTCTGACCAAGTGTGGGACTACAGAAGCTCATGACGGACCGTCAAAGCCATGACGATCCATCCTGCATATTTGTCGTTGTTGTCAGAGAGTAGTTCCTGTACCCAATTTCAAGAGGTTTCTAAGTGTTGTGGAACGGAACCCCTCGATGGATTGTCGTGCTTGAAACGGTCCGTCATATCTGTCTGTCGAGGGTAACAGAAATTTGATGAAGAAAGCAGCAGAAAATTGTGCCAAGTATGGAATGACGGAGCCCACGATGGACCATCGTGTCCATGACGGTACGTCGCAGGGATCGTCGATTCAGATTTATTTTGGACAGATTTCCCTTAAATATAGTCCTTTTTTATTAGGTTTTATTTTATTATAAATAGTTCTAAAAACCTCATTTTGGGGTTAGATTTTGGGATATTTTTTAGTTCTCTTATTTAAGTATTGAACTCTTGATTTTGGTATTTGATCATACTTTTTCGGAATCAATTGTTGTTGTTTTTGTGAATTATTCAAGTGAATTTTTGGATTTTCTTCACTCACATAAAAGTAAGTGTATGAATTGTGTGATTATAGAATGGGTAACTAAACTCCATAACTAGGGTTGTGAGAACCATGAGTAGATAAAAAGTTAAAATCTAGCTAAAATAACAATTCTAGAATAGTGTATTGCATTTATTGCTAATTCGTTCGCTTAGAAGTCTCTTAATGGATCGCCAACGTAGTAGAACTCGTCTTATTGCTACTTGATGGACCAAGAAGGTAGATAATAGGAAAAGAATTATCAATATAGATTGAGCGTATACTATCAAATAGGCTAGTGTCTGTTGGTACGAAGAGTAACAACTTAGTCGAAAATAGAGTATGATGCTTAATATAAGGTAAAGAAAGGTTAAGTAAAGTAACACACGTAGCCGGACCAAAGTGTGGAGTGAAATTCTCTAGATGTCGAACCAAAGATTTAGAGATACCTAACTATAAACTTTACATGCAAGATACTAGGAAAAGATTGTTATAGCTAGAATTACCGAGTTACGAGCATGTGGGAACACTTACGCCTAGTAACTCTCATTACTTGATTAAACTCCAAACTTTAACCTGTCACGTGTTTAATTTAATTTAGCTAATTACTTTTATTAATCAAAACCCCATTTAGTTATTTGTTTTCGGGAAATAATTGACTAAATAGAAGTAATAATAGAATAACTTAAGTCTGAACCATTTTCCTCGTGGGAACAATCCCAAACTCACTAGTTGGGTTCTTTAGTTGATGCGACCACTTTTACTTCTTTTTGAGAAGTAAATTTGAGCGTATCAAATTTCGGCGCCGCTGCCGGGAAAGTGGCTTTTAGATTAACTTTAACCTTATTATCAAAGTTTAGTCAATTTTCCTAATTTTACTTTTTCTGTTTGTTTTTGTTCTTGTATGTCTAACTTCCTTACTGCCAAACACAAGAGTAGAGGAAATACCCGTAATTGAACGTGACCCTGAACTAGAGCATACTTTAAAAAGAATGAATAAGAATTTGGGGCCTCCAAGGTGATGAGGTCGACCCGCAAGGCCACCATTGTCAATGCTCATGACCGGTATTACCTGATATTCATGAGGAAGGTGAAATACAGAGACAACGTCTCGCTCCATGCCCGCAAGATTACTACAGGGGCTATGAAAATATCGCAAGACTCTGATGGGCCACTCGTCTTGCCCCCTCTACCACACGGCCACACTATTGTGGTAACTAGTAGTCTGATGCAAATTCTTACAACCACAGGTTTGTTTTCAGGGCTACCTTCTGAGGATCAACATGCCCACATCACTAAGGTAAGGGCAGTGTGCAAAAGTTGTGTAGGGAGGTCGATTTGAATATGCATGTAATCAGGCTAAGAGTTTTTCCTCTCTCACAAATCGGAGAGACTGCTATCTGCTTTACCGAGCTCCCCTATAACTCAATTTTCACTTGGAATCAATTGAGGGATGCTTTCTTAGCACGCTACTACCCGGTGTCTAAGAAACTAAACCACAAAGGGAGAGTGAACAACATTGTGGCACTACCATGAGAGTCAGTTAGCAGTTTTTGGAAATAGGTTCCCTTCATTCTTGCGAAGGTTCCAAATCACCGCTTAGATGATAAGTCTCTTAAAGAATATTTCTATCGTGGACAAGATGATAATAACAAAGCGTTGTGTTTGATACAATAGCAGGTGGTTCTTATGGGAGTGTCCTTATATCGAATTGCTGAAAGTTAGAGAAAATCTCCCGAAATAATAAAGCTTGGAGTACTAGGAAGTCAGATACTAGGAAAAAACACCTTCGCAGTCCAATCCATACACAAACTCAGTTGCAGATGATCTTCGTGAGGATATGGATGAAATGAGAATTATGCTTGGGTTAGTGTTGAAACTGTTGTTTAGGGGTGCGGAAAAGGTAAATGCGGTGAATACTTGTCTAAACCTCAACCACCAAATGATGAATTTACTATGAGGAGGACTCCTATGCAGTAAATGATCAGACGGGGGGGGGGGGTTCTGACCGAATGCCCAAGGCTCCAATCAGGAGAATTTGCGCCAAGGTCAAGGAAACATTGGTCGGAACTATGGTAATTATACCGCGAGGGTCATTAGTCCAAGATGAGAATTACAACAGCGACACCAACTTCAACCGGGTTAACTATGGTAATAGAAATGATAGGAGTGGGCCCTATGTTCCACCTTAAAAAAGTGAAGTTGCTCCGAGGATGGTGGAGGTAGTATGGCGCGAGTGAGGATATGATGCACCAAATGATGGGGGGTTTGATGCTAGTGATGAGCACACTAAGAGATAAATAATGACTTAGTAGGTATAGGGCAGAAAGTCGATACACATGAAATCTTGATTAAGCATCTTGAGTTGCAAATGGACCCATTGTTTGCAACTGTGAACACATGACAACCGGGCACTCTTCCTAGCAACTCTGTCCAAAATCTTAAAAATGATGGGCATTGTATGGCAATCACTACTCGGGGTGGTAAGCAAAACCATTGACCCAGTTATGCCGTCTGGTGTAGAAAAGGTCATAAGAGATGATTATACAATGGGGAGGGTTAGTTGTGAGTTAGAAATAAAATGGTTAAAAGATGTTGGAGGTGCCCCAAAAGGTGACCCCCATGCTTAGACCACCACCTCCTTTCCCACAAAGGTTAGTAAAAAAGACTGAAGATGGTAAATACCGGTGTTTTATAAAGATGCTGAAACAACTTTCTATCATGTCCCTTTCATAAAATCTCTTGAACAAATGCCCGGTTATGCTAGTTCATGAAGATTTGGTTTCTAACAAAAGATGAGTAACTTTTGAGGATGATAATAGAATGCAGCACTGTAGTCCCTTTGCCATTGCTACAAGATCTCTAGTGCAAAAGAAAGAAGATCCAGGTGCTTTCATTATTCCTTGTACAATTGCTTGTTAACATTTTGCGAAAGCATTTATGATCGTGGGGCAAGTATAAATCTCATGCCCATTTTGATTTACAAGAAGCTGGGATTGGGTAACGCAAGGCCCACTACGATGCGACTACTGATGGCCGATTGAATGTTAAAAAGTCCCATTGGTATACTTCATGATGTGCTAGTAAAAGATGAATCGTTCATATTTCTTGCCTATTTTGTGATTCTTGATTGTGAGGCCAATTTTTCGGTGCCTATTATTCTTGGAGGCCATTCCTTGCTGCGGCTAGGGCCCTGGCTTATATGGAAAAGGGGAAAAATGAAATTCCGGTTGAACAAAGAAGAAGTGGACCTTCAACATTTGAAGGTCCATGAGGCAAAGTAGCTCCAATCGGTATCTGCTATATCCTACAGAGTTGAAGAGTCATTGAGGTACAAATTAAAGAGCGTCTGGGCGTAGAAGCATTGGAGGTAGTGATCATGAATTTTGATAGTGATGGCATTGATGAGTATGAGTCATTGGTCACGACACTGATAGAGGTAATGTTAGTTTTAAACCAAAGAAATTTGAGTTAGATATTCAACATCGCGAATCTCCACCCACGAAAATGTCTATTGAGGAGGCTCCAAAATTAGAACTTAAGCCTCTACTACCTCATCTGAGGTATGTATTGTTGGGAAAAGATGATACTTTGCCGGTTATTATTACATCAGATTTGAATGCGCATAAGTGAGAGTTTGTGTGAAAATGTTAAAAAGGTTCAAAAGAGCTATTGGGTGGACTATTGTGGATATTATTGGGATCCTTCCCAGTATTTGTTCTCATAAAATCCAACTAATGCCCGATCATAAGCCAAGTATTGAGCATCAGAGCGTCTAAATCCACTTATGCAAGAGGTAGTGAAGTAGGAAATATTAAGTGGTTGGATGCCGGAGTGATATATCCAATCACTGATAGTAATTGGGTATTCCCTATTCACTGTAACCTAAGAAAGAGGGAATGACTGTGGTCCCCAATGAGAAAAATGATATTGTTCGAATGAGACCAGTGACTGGTTGGAGGGTGTGTATGGATTACCGAAAATTAATGCATGCAACGAAAAAGACCATTTTGCTATGCCCTTCATGGATCAGACGTTGGATAGACTTTCCGGAAAGGGGTGGTACTATTTTCTTGATGGTTATTCGGGGGTATTATCAGATTTCTATTGCACTGAAAGACCAAGAGAAAACCACCTTTACTTGTGCATATGGGACCTTTGCGTTCAAGAGAATGCCGTTTGGGTTGTGCAATGCACCCGCCACATTTCAGAGATGTATAGTGTTGATATTCTCAGATATGGTGGAGGACATTATGGATGACTTTTCTGTGGTTGGTGACTACTTTGAGCGGTGTTTGAGTCATTTGTATGAGGTTCTTAAGAGGTGTGAAGACTGCAATCTAGTACTAAATTGGGAAAAATGTCACTTCATGGTGAAAGAGGGTATTTATTGGGTTCATGGCATTTCAGAGAAGGGTATAGAGGTTGATCGAGCTAAAGTCGAGGTAATAGAGAGAATTCCCCCACCTTGTGAAAGGTGTGAGAAGCTTTCTTGGGCATGCAGGTTTTTACCGGAGGTTCATAAAGGATTTTTCAAAAATTGCGCATCCTTTGTGCAAGTTTCTTGAGAAAGAGTGTAAATTCTATTTTAATGAATCCTGTCTTAATTCATTTGGTGAGTTGAAAGAAAAGTTGGTGTTTGCACTTATCATTTTTCGCCGGATTGGAGCAAGCCATTTGACGTAATGTGTGATGCTAGTGGGGTTTCTCTTGGTGTGGTATTGGGGAAAAGAAGGGAAAAAATCCTTCACCCCATTTACAATGCTAGTAAATCCCTAAATGTAGTCCAAAAGATCTACACCGTGACTGAACAAGAGCTCTTTGCATTAGTCTTTGCTTTTGATAAATTTCGCTCCAATTTTCTTGGCACTAGGGTTATAGTGCATACTGATCATTTGGTTTGAGATATTAGATTGAAAAGAACGATGCGAATCCGAGGTTGATTCGTTGGGTATTACTATTGCAAGAATTTGACTTTGAGGTGATTGATATAAAAGGGACCGAAAATCAAGTTGCTGATCACTTGTCCCATTTAGAAGATGAAGCAATGAGAGAATTGGGGGATAAAACTTAAATCGATAATACTTTCCCCTATAAGAATGTTTTGTCCGCCTCTCTAGACTTGATTCCATGGTTCACAGATTTTACGAATTATCTGGCTAGCGATATCATCCCACTGGACTTGTCATTTCATCAAACGAAAAGCTCATGTATGATGTGAAAAATTCTTTTGGGATGAGGCATACTTGTATAGGAGTTGTGCCGATGGTCTTATTTGGCGTTGTGTGCCAGAAGTTGAGATGTTGAGTGTTTCGGAGGCATTCCATTCTTTATCGGTAGGTGGACATCATAGTGTTTTGGAGGCATTCCATCCGTACCGCTCACATGATCTTACAATGTGGCTACTATTGGCCAACTATTCATCAAGATGCTCATGAATTCTCTAAGGCATGTGATAGATGCCAAAGAGATAGCGACATTTTAAGAAAGCAAGAGCTCCCTTTAATTCCATTCTTGTGATTGAGTTATTTGATGTGTGGGGTATTGACTTCGTGGGACCTTTTGTGAGTTCTCAAGGGATGAAATACATTCTAGTAGAGGTTGATTATGTGTCTAAATGGGTAGAAGCTATTGCACTCGCAAATAATGAAGGGAAGAGAGTAAGAGGTCACCGCGTTGTTGAAAAAGAATATATTTTCCCGATTTTGCACCCCAAGAGCTATTATTAGTGATGGGGGATCCCACTTTTGCAACAAATTGCTTAAGGGATTATTGGATAAATATGGGGTTCGCCATAATGTGGCCACTCCTTACCATCCTCAAATAGTGGGCAAGTTGATGTGTCAAATATGGAGATTAAGCAGATTTTGTCGAAAATGGTGAAACCTAGTAGAACGGATTGGTCAAGGAGACTTGAAGATGCTCTTTGGGCCTATCGGACAGCTGTCCGCATAACAACTTGTATATGCGAAGGCTTGTCACTTATCGGTTGAATTAGAGCATAAAACCATGTGGGAATTAAGAAGTTGAAAATGGATTGGAATGAGGTTGCAGAACAGAGGTTAAATGGGTTTAATGAGCTCGATGAATTTTGCCTAAAAGCTTATGAAAGTTCATCTCTCTACAAAGAAAACATGAAGCAGTACCATGACCAAAAGATTTGGAAACGCGATCTTATGGTTGGGGATTTGGTGCTTTTATTCAATTGTAGGTTGCGCTTGTTTCCAGGCAAACTCAAGTCCAAATGGAATGGCCTACTTGATCACCAACTATTTCCTCACGGAGTGGTTGAGTTGGAAAACAAGGAGGGTGTGTGGTTTAAGGTGAAGGGACAATTAATCAAAATCTATCTAGGGCATGCTGAAAAGGCGAATAAAGTGATCAAGGCATACCATCATGCTGAATTCTGACTAATCAAGTGTGCTTCGTCGTGCCGCGACGTTAAGTCAAGCGCTGGTTGGGAGGCAACCCAATATGTATCCTCTAAGCCAACTATAGTTTTTTTTAATGACTTTCTAGTATTAGTTGCATTTTCGTTGCTTTTATTTTTTTTGTTAGAAGTGTTGGCTAGAGCGTAGTTTAGGGTCTGGTTCCAAAAAGTATCATGAAAATACAAAAAGAACATCTTCATGGGTGTTAAAATTTGCAGGTAGCACATAACTAGAAAATTGGTCTGCAGAACTCATTGACGGACCCTTTCGACGGACCGTCACGCCTGGGACGGACCGTCGCAAGCATCTGTTGTGTCCATGTAAGTTTTTCCATTTTTCTATTTTAGGGCACCCATGACGGACCCCATGATGGACCGTCACACCTGTGACGGACCGTCGACGAGGACTCGTTGCATCAATAACCATAAACCCGACCCCACCCGATCGGCAAATATTAAAAGTTTCTAAACCTTTTGACTTCCCACATCTTTATTCTAACCGTTTCTTTCCCTCACTCCCCCCATTTACTCCCTCTTCAACTCCCTAACACTATTTTCCTCTCCCCAAAACATCACATTCCCCATCCCTTCCCAAATTCCCCTAATCTTCCCTCTTCCAATCTCCCTGCTTCTTCAAGTAATCTAGCGGTCGGAGTCAACTGTTCTTGTTCTGATCACCAGAGTTGTCTGCCTTACTTTGTTTTCATCTTCTCCAAATATGAGGTATGTGGTTATGATCTCTAAACCATCTACATTTCTTTCTTTTTTCCCATGCTCCATGTATGATTCTGAATGTTGGATCTTCAAAATTTGACCCCTAGTTCATGCCACACACTCACCCCGTTAATCTTACATGACTTAACTCCCTTCACATAGTAAACAAAATAGGGGTGTTTTATCCAAAATCAGAAAGATATTTTTTTTTGAGAAAATTTTGACGTTTAAAGAGTCGCCACTTAATTTTTTAAGAAAAAACAAGAAAAATGTGGTTTTCAAATAATTTAACAGAGAAAACTGTTCGAAAACGTTCAGAGGGGTTCGGTGATTCTTATTATTATTCTAGGAAGGTGTTAAGCACCTAAAAATATCCGCCTAATTGCGGTTTTCTAGTAACTAACATTTGGCTAAAATTTCCAATTTGAATTCTTGAAATAATTAATGAGAGTTGTTTTGAAAATGCAACATTGACTTTAACTATTCAATCAAGACATAACAAATTTTAATTTTATGTTTGTTATGATTTACCTTTTCGAGTGATTTCGAACATATGATCAAAAAACAGGGTAGCGCTTGAGGGGATTTGTGATTTTCTAACCTTAAAACTAGCGGCAACCAATCAAAATAAAAAAGCGATAAGTAAAGAGAGAGGGCAAGAGATTTTTGGGTCCAATCCCGGGTTCTGTCCGCCTTGGCCGGAAATTGGACCACCTGTTTTGGGTTTTTAACCCATTTCTTTCTTTTGTACCTATCCAAATCTAAACATACAATAATAATACTATAAAGTAAGAGACAACAATGGCATACGACCAAAATAATTACAATAGCAAAAATAAATATGTGGGCCTCCTTGGCCCAAATTCTTTGACTCTCCCTCCGTGGCTCTCTTTTATTTTTGGAAAACTTGTACGCCAATTTTCATAAGTTTGACTCGAGATGAAAGGTTAGTGCCTGGATGGACTTCTCAATATGCGGGAAATGAGGAATTCTTGACGAACTCGAGCAAATTTTACATGCAAATAAAAAAGTAACTGAATGAGTAACAGATTACGCTTAAAAGTGAGCGAATATCGAGTAAAAGGAATACTTATCACCATACATCAAACTTATGGATACTATGAAGAGACTAAGCAAGATTAAGCTAATCGAAGAAATGGTCAAAATCAGTAGGTACGAAGATTTAGGGACATACAAAGTTATGAAACACTATAAAATGTCAACTAAACAAAACCCTACCACTGGTTTGCTTGCCTTACGATACAAAATGCATATTTCATAAACATTCAACAATAAGTAAAAGAAAACAAGGAAAATAAGAATGTGTAGAAAAAAGATAAAAAAAAAATAAAAAATTAAAAAATGCAGGTCACGCTCCAACGCTTTTAGGAAAAAGGAGACAAATTACAGCGAAGCTTCATCCCATTTTCGAAAGAAAAACATTACCAGAGCAGTGATTATCACCTTAGATATTCATCAACTCATAAATTCCAACACAAAGGGATAAGCTGTGAATGAACTGTTGTTAATGATAGATTAAATTGCTTCGAAAAGGAAAAACTAATGTCCGCACGAATAGTAAATCAAAATTTCCAAATTCACACGTTCACATGCATACATAAAGGAATGCAAACATAGCCCGTACAATGATTAGCATGATTTATCATTGACATCTAAACAAATGAAGGTTGCAGATCATCTAACTTTATTATAGATAGTTTTCATATTCACTCGGCCAAAAAGGGAAGATATATCTGTATTTTATGAGATGGGGACATGTACATCAAACCCTAAATGGAAAACATAAAGTTAAGTTGACCGGACTACCAACAACATGGAATAAGCAGCATGAACACTTAAAGCTAACCTAGTGTTTGAAACAATGAATGTATGAGGATGCCCAAAAAGCTGGTTCATACCAATAACATGCTAAGACAAAAAAATAAAAAAAAATGAAACAGTAGGATGGAAACAATGAAACAACCAATATCAGAAGATTTATGCATCAGTTGGCTTGAAATTCCGAGGCTCACAGGAATTACAATCATACTTACGAAACTATCTGACTTAAACGAAATGAGAAACAAAGAATGCCGAATAAAAGGAATTGAAACATGGAGAGCTATGGCAGAGCAAGATTAGAATCTAATACATTAACAAGTAGCCAAAAAAAATATACCAACGATATCACAAAGAGAGGCAGAAAGACATAACTAACACTATCTTAATGCGAGGAGATCAAACAAAACTGGGGTTCATAGGTGCAGCAGAATAGGGACGAGAACGTGATGAACTCTTTCACCACGCAAACCTAGCCGCTAATGAGGATCTCTAATAGTCCCTTTATAGACTCTCTGTTGTTTTGATCGAATTCACGCACACACACTAGATGAATGAAGACACAAGAACTTTCAAGAGAAAGAGATGAGATCTAGAGAGAGAGAGAGAGAAAACCCAATATTTCGTGGTAACACCCCGTGAGTAAACTTCCACGACGGTGAGGTATATTTTTATATTAATAAATCAGAGTATTTTTTGTTACAGAGAATAAAAGAGAATAAATAGGAAAGCCTAAAATAGAGAATAAATAGGAAAGCCTAAAATAGAATAAATAGGAAAACCTAAAATTAATCAGGCTCCACTACCTAACAATTCTCCACTTGGAGACTGACTCAGTCATCCAAAAATACTTCTCTAAAAAAAAAATCTCTTCATCATCAACATCTTTACCGCACCGCAACATCTGTAGCAACAACTACAGAAGACCAACTGAGGTTTTACATAACCTCAGTTTCCAAACATCAACACATTTCGTCAACATGTCTGCCGGGTTCTTTGCACTCTCTATCTTTTCCAAGCACATATCACCATCCTCCACTTCCCTGCGAGTTAAATGGTATCGCCTTCTGATGTGCTTTGTCTTCGAATGATAGACTGGATTTTTCACCAACTGTATGGCACTCTGGCTATCTGAGTAAAGAATCTTCTCGCTCTGCTTCTTGCCCAATTCCTCAAGATAATCTTCCAGCCATATCATCTCTTTCCCAGCTTCAGCTATTGCCACATGCTCAGCTTCAGTAGATGAAAGAGAAACACACTTCTGAAGCCTGGACATCCAACTCACTGCTGTTTCAGCTATGGGGTAAATGTTCCCGGATGTACTCTTGCTCGAGTCAACATCCTCACCAAGATCAGCATCCACAAAACCCTGTAGAGTCAGCTTGCCTTTGCCAAAACAAAGTGAAGTACTGGATGTACCTCTCAGATATCTCAGAAGCCACTTCACAGTTTCCCAATGCTCTTTCCCAGGGTTCGTCATATACCTGCTAAAAACTCCAAGTGCATGTGCTATATCAGGTCTAGTGCAGACCATAGCATACATCAAACTACCAACTGCTGAAGCATATGGAACAAGTGCCATGTGATCACGCTCCTCGGCAGTCTTGGGTGACTGCTCCTTTGACAATTTAAAGTGATTTTCCAATGGATTTGTCCTGGGTTTAGCATCATTAACCCTGAATCTACTCAGCACCTTCTCAATGTACAACTCTTAAGATAGATTTAAAGTGCCAGCAGATCTATCCCGAGAAATCTTCATCCCCAAAATCTCTTTTGCTGGACCCAAATCTTTCATCTCAAATGCTGCAGACAACCTTGTATTCAGATTGTTAATATCCCTCATACTAGATCCCGCAATAAACATATCATCCACATACAAGAGTAGAAAGACATATGAATCAGTGTATTTCTTGAAGTAACAACAAGGATCCTTTTCAGGTTTGCAGAATCCACTCTTGGTCATGAAGGAGTCAAACTTCTCGTACCACTGCCTTGGTGTTTTCTTTAGTCTATACAAGCTCCTTGTTAGCTTGCACACCATGTGTTCCTTGCCTGAAACCACAAATCCTTCTGGTTGCTGCATATAGATCTCTTTTTCCAGATCTCCATGTAAAAATGCTGTTTGTACATCCATTTGCTCTAGATGCAAATCCTCCGATGCAACAACACTGAACAGAATTCGAATAGAGGTTAACTTCACAAAAGGAGAGAATATTCCAGCATAATCAATACCTTTCCTTTGTGAATATCCATTAACCACTAAACGAGCCTTGAACCTTCTTTTGCCATCTGGTTCATTCTTGATGCTGAACACCCACTTGTTCAGCAAGCTCTCTTCCCTGCAGGTAGGTCAGTCAACACCCATGTGTTGTTCTTCTCAAGTGACCTCATCTCATCATCCATGGCTTGCTCCCTCTTGATCGAATCATCCACCTGTAGGGCCTCATCAAAAGACTCTAGTTCCCCCTCATCAGTCATCAATAGATAGTGTAATGAAGGTGAATACCTATCTGGTGCTCTGATGGATCTGGATGATATCCTTAACACCTCTTAGGTGTAACTTGCTCCACTTCATATTCTTCAGTAGGAGTTGGTTGAGTATCTGCTTTGATATCTCTGGGGTTACTCTTCTCCAACTCAACCTCAACTCCCACTTGCTTTGTAATCTCTAGAACCTTCTGCTCTTTGTCCTTGTACAGGACAGACTCATCAAATGTCAAGTCACAATTTCTCACGATCTTTCTGTTCTTGTCATCCCAAAACCTGTAACCAAACAAATCAGAACCATAGCCTATGAAGTAACACTTCACAGCCTTGGCATCAAGTTTGTCTCTCTTTTATGGATCAACATGAACATAAGCAGTGCAACCAAAAGTCCTCAAGTGTGAATACTTGAGTTCTTTTCCTGTCCTCCTCTAGAATCTTTAACCCTAAAGGAACTGATGGTCCCCTGTTGATCAAGTATGCAGATGTGCTCACAGCATCCGCCCAAAGGGTTTTGGGCAGCCCACAGTGTATCCTCATACTCCTTTCACGATCACTCAATGTTCTGTTCATCCTCTCAGGAATTCCATTATGCCTTGCCTTACATGGAACTGTTCTCATCAATCTGATTCCCTCAGCTACACAGAATGCCTTGAACTCTAATTTGTCATACTCTCCTCCATTATCAGACCTTAGACATTTGACTTTCAAACTGGTTTGATTCTCAACTTCAGTTTTCTACTTCTTGAAAGTTGCAAACATATCTGACTTATGCTTCAAAGAGTAAACCCATACCTTCCTAGTGAAATCATCAATGAAGGTAACATAGAATCTGGATCCTCCAAGTGATGATACTGGAGATTGTCCCCAAACATCTATATGGACCATTTCCAACTGCACTTTCTTTGCTCTCTAGGAATCTTTGTGTAGCTTACTCTTTTCTGTTTGCCCATAACACAGCTCTCGCGTAGACCCATATGAACAGACTTCAGACCCTCTAATGCTCTTTTTGCAACCAGCATCTTCATTCCTTTAGTACTCATGTGTCCAAGTCTTTTATGCCACAGACATGAGCCGCAAGCACCTTCAGCAACAGCGGCCATGTTTATACACCCTGCAGCGGTGTAAAAGGTTCCAGATTTTGTGCCACGAGCTACTACCATAGCACCTTTCACGATCTTCCACGAACCTTTCCCAAACTCTGCTGCATATCCCGTGCTATCCATCTGACTAACAGAGATCAGATTTCTCTTGATCCCAGGAATATATCTGACATTCTCCAATGTCCACTAGTTTCCCGAGGTGGTCTTTATGCAAACATACCCCTTTCCTTCAATCCCTAAGGCTTTATTGTCAGCAAGATATACTTTTCAAAAATTTCCAGATTTGAAGTTTTGGAACAACTCCTTGCTTGGAGACAAATGGAAAGATGCACCAGAATCCAAAATCCATGATTCAACCGGGTTGTTCACACTAAGGATCAGAGCATCCCCAATGTCCTCTGCTGAATTTACAGAATCATTGTCATCTCCAAATTTCTAATTCTATTTCTTCTTTGGATTTGTACAGTTCGTCCGAAAAGTTCCCTTTTTATCCAAAGTTCCAAAAAGTCAGGTTTGATCTGTTCAGGGATTTTCCTCGATTCTTTGATTTTGATCGACCATGTTGATTTTGGCCTTTCGTCTTAATTCTCCCTCTTCGATCAACACTGAGAGCACTACCCGATGAATCTCCCACTTCTCTTTTGCAAATACTTTCGCTAAGAACAACATCACGGATTTCATCAAACTTCAGTTTCTCAGATCCACGGGAACTACTAATCGCATCAACAACAATATCCCAAGACTCGGGCAGAGATGACATCAAAATCAACTCCTTAGTTTCATCTTCGAAATTAATATCCACATAATCGAGTTGACTCACAATCATATTGAACTCGTTTATATGATCAGAAACGGATGCAGTTTGAGACATCTGTAAATTGAACAATCTACGCATCAAATATACTTTGTTCATAGCCGATGGTTTTTCATACATGTTTGACAGTGCCTTCAACAAACCGGATGTAGTGTTCTCCTTCACGATGTGGAACGCCACGTTTCTTGACAAAGTCAACCGGATCAACCCTAGAGCCTGGTGATCCTTGAGTATCCACTTCTCCTCCGTCATGGATTCCGGCATCACCCAGGTCAACAGTTTGCGAAGATCTTTCTGGTACGATAATCTTCAATCTGCATCTTCCAGAAACTGAAATCAGTCCATCAAACTTCTCGATTCCACGCTTCGAACAATCCATCTTCAGTGATCGTGTTGAATCTCCTTAGCTCTGATACCAGTTAGGATCGAATTCACGCACACACGCTAGATGAATGAAGAACACAAGAACTTTCAAGAGAAAGAGATGAGATCTAGAGAGAGAGAGAGAGAGAGAGAGAGAGAGAGAGAAAACCCAATATTTTGTAATAACACCCCGTGAGTAAACTTCCACGGTGGTGAGGTATATTTATATTAATAAATCAGAGTATTTTTGGTTACAGAGAATAGGAAATCCTAAAATATAATAAATAGGAAAACCTAAAATTAATTAGGCTCCACTACCAACGATATCGCACAGAGAGTAGAACGACATAACTAACTGTATCTTAATGCGAGGAGATCAAACAAAACGGGAGAACATTTACCTTCAAAGGTGCAGCAGAATAGGGATGAGAACGAGATAAACTTTTTCACCACGCAAACCTAGCCGCGAATGAGGATCTCTAATAGTCCCTTTAAATTAACTAAACGATATTATATCTAAGCTAGATAGTAGACGTTTATTTAAAGTGAAATATTTTGAGGCGATTTTCGAATGAACATGTGATATACTTATTATATACATTGTCATGTAAAATAAATTATTACATAAAGATTAATGAAATTATTTTAATTAATTTGTAATATATATATATATATATATATCAAGGAGGGGCAAAATTTGGTGTCAACAAGTGTCCCTCGTTTTACTTGGATTTATGCAAGAAATTTGAGGAAAATGAAGTTGACCCAACCAATTTTGACCAACCTCAACCTCATCTTTAGGAAAGGGATGTACGGACTTAGGGATTATGGCTGAACCCCAAAAGTGGGTTTCTTACACATCTCAGATTATATGAGAATTCAGGCCACTTGTAGTTCGATGCTTGATTTAACGTGTGATTTTGAAAGAATTCAGAGCCACCTCGACACCAAATTAAGAAGGTATCGAAATGCTTGAGAAGAAGA
>JAKWJD010000249.1:0-28632 GCA_027705065.1 Solanum peruvianum
CTCATCATTAACAAGAGATTAGGGTTTTTCAAGATTTATGATTCAATAGCTTCATCATGCTTATTTATTCAAAATTATATAATCACATTCATGCAAGCGACAATTAAGCATATAGCAGGGTTTACAATACTACCAATACATATCATTCGCTATTAAGAGTTTACTACGAATAGTATAAAAACCATAACCTACCTCCACCGAAGATTGTGATCAAGCAAGCAATTTCCCAAAGCTTTGTTCCTCTTCTCGTTTCTCCTCTTTCTCGTTCGATCCTCTGTCTCTCTTTGTTCTTTCTATTTTTCTTATTCAAAACCTCTTCTTTTACCCTAATTAGCATATATTTAAGTAAAAAGATGGCAATAGTAATCCACTAATTGACTCAAGGTTACCTCTTTTAACCCCAAGTAATTAAACTATTAACAGTAACCCACTTACTTTATAATTAAAGCAGGAATACTCCAAAACGCCCCTTAAAATTTAACAGAAATCCGACCCAGCCTGGGATTAAGTAGCCTGTGACGGCCCGTCGTGCCTGCGATGGTCCGTCCTGATGCTTCCATCACAGAGTTCAGACTAAACTTTCACTAAAGAATCTGTGACGGCCCGTCACGCCTGTGACGGTCCGTCCAGCCATTCCGTCACGAGTTCAGAGACTAAATTTCACTAAAGGATCTGTGACGGCCCGTCACGCCTGTGACGGTCCGTCCTGCCATTCCGTCACGAAGTTCAGAGAGTCGATTTCAGTATCCAAATTCATAATTCTAAGTGTTTTGAAACGAGACCCCCCTCGACGGTCCATCGTGCCCATGACGGTCCGTTGTGGGGTCCGTCGTCTCAGCTAGTTTTTCCCAGAAATAAAATCTGTTGTTCAAAACGACTAAACAGTCGTTACAATAGATACCAATTTACCCATCCGTCGTCCTCGAACCATCACAAGAAGAAAAACAAGGGCGAGAAGGAGTACCTGAACCTGTAAACAGGTGTGGGTCTTTCTCTTTCTCATCATCAGCCTCCTTCTCCCAAGTGGACTCTTCACCGGCCGATTCTGCCATTGAACTTTGATAGATGCCATTTCCCTTGACCTCAACTTGCGAACTTCTCTATCTAAAATAGCAACAGGCTCCTCCTCATAAGACAGAATCTCATCAAGCAGAACTGAATCCCAACGGATGATGTAGTTTCCATCCCCATGGTATCTTTTCAACATAGGCACATGAAATACCGGATGCACTCCTGACAGTTTTGGGGGCAAGGCTAATTCATAAGCTACCTCCCTCACTCGCTTAAGTACTTCAAATGGTCCAATATCCTTGGGCTTAACTTACCTCTTTTTCCAAACCGCATCACACCCTTTCATGGGCGAAACCTTCAGCAAGACTTGCTCACCCTCCATAAACTCCAAGTGTTCCTAACCTTTCGATCTGCATATTCCTTTTGCCTACTTTGGCGCCGCTAAAATCTTTTCTTGATAGATTTCACTTTCTCTAATGAATCCCTCAAAAGGTCAGTACCCCAAGTCTAACCTCAAATGCATCAACCAACCAATGGGAGACCTACATCTCCTCCATACAATGCTTCGAATGGATCCTATAAATACTTGAGTGATAGCTATTATTGTATGAAAACTCCGCTAAGGGTAGAAGTTATCTCAATGACCACCAAATTCTATCACACTGCACAAAGCATATCCTCCAACACTTGAATCGTTCGCTCAGACTGGCCATCGTCTGAGGGTGAAATGCAGTACTAAAGTCCAACCTAGTACCTATTCAGCATGCAATGTTCTCCAAAACTTATTAGTAAACTGCGTACCTCTATCTGATATGATGGAGAGTGGAACTCCATGCAGTCGAACGATTTCGATAGATATAGATTTTGGCTAACTTCTCTGCATTGTAGGTCCCCTGACCGGAATGAAGTGAGCAGACTTAGTTAATCTGTCCACAATTACCCAAATAGAATCAAACTTTCCCAATGTCTTTGGAAGACCAACCACGAAATCCATTGCAATTCTCTCCCACTTCCATTCAGGAATGGGCATTCTCTGAAGTGTTCCTCTGGCTTCTGGTGTTCATTACTTTACTTGTTGACAATTTGGGACATTTGGCAACAAAATCAACAATATCGCGCGCTTCATGGTACTCCACCAAAAGTTTTGCTTTAGGTCACCGTACATCTTGGTTGCAACCAGGATGTATAGAATATCCGGAACTATGAGCCTCTGTTAGAATAGTGTGGATCAAGTCATCAACACGGGGCACACATACCCTTCCCTTAATCCTCAAAACACCTTCCTCATCGATTGTTGCTTCTTTGGCCTCTCCTCGCAACACTTTATCTCGGATCCGGATCAATTTCTCATCATTAAGCTGCTTTCCCTTAATCTTGTCAAGAAGGAGGATCTTGCCTCCTCGCAAGCCAAAAATCCTCCCTTCTCATTTACTTCTAATCTCATAAGTTCATTAGCCAGAATCTGAACTTCTCTAGCCATGGGCGTCTAGAAGCTTGCAAGTGAGCTAGACTTCCCATGCTTCCTGCCTTTCTACTTAAAGCATCTGCCACAACATAGCTTTTCCCGGATGATACAAAATAGTGATATCGTTCCTTCAGTAGTTCCATCGATCTCCTCTGTCTCAAATTCAAATCTTTCTGAGTAAAGACATACTGTAGGCTACGATGATCCGTATAGACTTCACACTTAACCCCATCTCAATAGTGCCTCCATGCTTTAATGCAAATACTACACCGCGCGCCAACTCTAAATCATGGGTCGGATAGTTACATTCATGCACCTTTAATTGCCTTGAAGCATAAGCAATTACATTTTCTTTTCTTGCATTAGCACTGCACCCAAACCCGAATAGGATGCATCACAATAGACAATGAAATTCTTACCCTCTACGGGCAAGGTAAGGATTGGTTCAGTAGTCAACAAGGTCTTGAGTTTCTGAAAGCTTTCCTCCCATATTCATCCGACCATACAAATGGAACATTCTGCTTAGTCAAGTTCGTCAATTGGGAAGCAATAGAAGAGAATCCCTTGACAAATCGACAGTAGTAGCTAGCTAAACCAAAAAGCTCCTTATTTCTGACACATTAGTAGGTCTTACCCAATTCTTCACTGTCTCAATCTTAGAAGGATCCACCATCACTCCATCCTTAGAAACCACGTGCCCTAAGAGGACACTGAATCTAGCCAAAACTCACACTTGGAGAAATTGGCATAAAGCCTTTTCTCTCTTAATACTTCCACACAATTCTCAAATGCTCCTCATGTTCTTTCTTGCCTTTTATTATATCAGAGTATATCATCAATAAATACGATCACAAAGAGATCCAGATATGGCTTAAAAATCCCGTTCATCAAGCTCATGAAAGCAGCAGGGGCATTCGTAAGACCAAAAGACATCACTACAAATTCGTAATGCCCATACCTGGTCCGAAAAGCAGTCTTGGGCACATCCGTTGCCCGTATTTTCAATTGATGATAACCTGATCTCAAATCGATTTTTGAGAAGTACAAGCCCCTTGTAGTTGATGATCGAACAAATCATCAATGCGAGGAAGAGGATACTTGTTCTTAACTGTAACCTTATTCAGTTGTTTGTAGTCTATGCACATTCGAAAGCTTCCATCCTTCTTCTTTACAAACAAAATAGGAGCACCCCAAGGAGATGCACTTGGTCTAATAAAGACTTTGCTTAACAACTCTTGAATTTGGGCCTTAACTCTCTTAACTCAGCGGAGCCATTCTATAAGGGGGTATAGAAATGGGGCGAGTACCCGGTTCCAGATCTGGCAAAAATCAATATCTCTATACGGTGGCATACCAAGAAGATCTGCAGGGAACACATCCAGAAACTCACGGACTACCGAAACACGACTCAATTGAAGGTACATGGGTAGTGTCATCCCTGAGATGTGCCAAGAAAGCTAAACACCCTTACTAACCATTTTCTTAGCACGAAGAAAAGAGATGATACGCACCGGAGTGGAAGTGTAGTCACCCTCCCACACTAACGGGTCTGTCCCAGGCTTGGCTAAAGTCACACAATTTTAGCATTATAATCCAAGATCGCAAAATTCGGAGAAAAGCCAGTCATACCAAGAATTACATCGAAGTCAACCATTTCTAAGATAACCAAATCTACATAAGTGTTGATCCCCACAAAAGTCACCAAACAAGACCTATATACTTTTTCAACTATCACATACTCACCCACCGGAGTAGACACACGAATAGGTATATCAAGCAATTCACAAGAAAAATTAAGACCAGTAGCAAATGAGGAAGATACATATGATAATGTGGAGCCGGGATCAAATAATACAGAAGCCATGCAATCACAAACCAAAAAGTTACCTGTGATAACAGCGTCAGATGTCTCCGCTTCAGATCTCCCAGGGAAAGCATAACAATGGGCCCTATCACCAGTCTGCCCGTTGCCCCTACCATGTCGCGCTGTAGTGGCTCCAGTTTGCCCGTCACCCCGACCGTTTTGGTGACCACCATTACCACCTCCACGTCCTCCAGAATAACGGCCTCTACCATGACCACTTCTACCTCTAGCTATTGGGGGTCTATAATTCTGTTTTGGACAATTCCTCCTAATATGTCCAGTCTCCCCACATCCATAACATTCTCTGGATTCAAGCATCGGTCTCTCAGAGAAGTGTTGACCGGTCTGAGGTGGACCCCCAACTACAGTCTGTAGTGAAGACTGAATGGGTCGGGTTGGATAACCTCCTGATCCTTGCCCTCTGGAGTAAGAACATAAACTCACCTCCCTTTCAAAACCTTTTTGATGTCGATGCCATGGTGAAGTCATCTGGCTTCACTCCTTCCACCTCTATCACGAGGTCTACCACCTCTTGAAAGGATTTTGTCGTAGCCGCTACCTGTAAGGCTGAATTCCGTAATTCTGACCTCAACCCCTCACAAAATGGCAAATCCGCTCTTGTGGACTCAAACAAAGTTAGGTGTCATACCTGGATAATGCACGAAACTTAGCCTCATATGCAGTAACCGACATCCTACCTTGCTCTAGGCTCAAGAACTCATCTCTTTTCCTGTCCCTCAAAGTCCGGGGGATATACTTCTTCATAAACAAGCTAGAGAATGAGACCCAGTCATAGGTGGTGCCTCTGTTGGTTGACACTCAACATGTGACCGCCACCAGATTTTGGCGTTCCCTTGAAACTGATAAGTCACAAACTCACAACACCAACCGTTTTAACTATACCCATCTTGTGGAGTAGCTCATGACAATCAACCAGAAAATCGTAGGCATCCTCAGATTCAGCACCCTTGAAGACTGGAGGTTTCAATTTCAAGAACTTAGTGAAAAGTTCATGCTGATAATTTGTCATTACAGGCCCTGTAGTCAAACGGGGAAACGTGCCTATTTACAATGAGGCATCCATGCGGGGAGCCTCAGCAGCGGCCTGTCGTACTTCCGGAACCTGAGGTGCTCGTGCAGAAAACACTGGAGGTGTCTGGCCCTAATTAGATAACCCGCTAAGATAAGCAAGAACCTGATTGATCATCTCTGGGGTAGGTTGGGGTAACAATTCCTCATTCTGCACTTGTTCATTCTCCCCTTCTCACCCTCTCTTATCACTTCCTCAGTTGGTGGAGGAGTCACCGCCCTAGTACCAGATGGGCTAGGTACCTGTCCTCTTCCTCTAGAGGACGTCCTCCCACGACCTCTACCACGACCTCTTGCCACTACTCCTCTCCGAGCTACAGCCCCAGTGGCTTGCTCAGACGCATCTTGTCTTGCCGGTGTTGGTGTTGGCGCTGTTATTGCTCTAGTTCTAACCATCTGCGAAATAGAGTGAAGATGGTCAGATACCAATTTGTATCACCTAGATACCAATTGGATCCAAGTAATGACACGAAAGAAATAAAGAAAGAATAGAATTTTCCTAAAGTCTTATAGCCTCTCAAAGAAAAGTAAAGGCGTTTCAATATCGTTCCTTAAGACTACTAGACTCGTTCTTATGTGATGAGACCAACGAACCTAATGCTCTGATACAAGTTTATCACGAACCAAAACGAGCCGCGAGTGGCACCCACACTTATCCAACTATGTGAGCAAACCAACCAATCTAAACCCCAACATTTCAACATAATAAACAGAATATAATGCGGAAGACTTAAACTCATTAATGAAAATCGATTAAATAACTTCTAAAATTTATTAACTATTATCCCCAAAATCTGGAAGTCATCATCACAAGAACATCTATCCTCAAATTACTAAACTAAGAGTATTCTAAGAAGCTAAATAAATTGAAAGCTAGTCCATGCCAGAAGTTCAAGGCATCAAGACTTGAAGAAGAAGGTCCAGTCCAAGCTAGAAGCATTAGCTCACCCTGAAATCCGACGTAATGAAGACTGGCCAGAGTTGCGGTTGAGTTGAAGACGACGGTACGTTTGCTGCACTCCACATATAACAAAAAGGAAACATACAAGTAGGGGTCAGTACAAAACACAAGTACTGAGTAAGTATCATCGGCCAACTCAAAATAGAAAACAGTATATATCAGATAATATCATAAATCAACTACAATACTCAAGATGTAGCAACAACAAGTACTATAATCATTAATAAGTACCGCCAAGTTCACACATGAGGACTCAAGCCTCAACATCATACTTATTTGGGAATTAGGTTCATTAGATTGAGTATATTATCATATTTCACGATTCATTATCTTTATTCCTCTCGTGTCGGCACGTGACACTCTGCTCCTTCATTATCTTTATTCCTCTTGTGTCGGTACGTGACACTCCGCTCCCCTACTACTAGGTGTCGGAACGTGACAATCCGATCCCCTAATTCTACGTGTCGGTTTGTGACACCCGATCCCCTAATTCTACGTGTCGGTTCGTGACACCCGATCCCCTAATTCTACGTGTCGGTTCGTGACACCCCGACTCCCTAATTATACGTGTCGGTTCGTAACCACCCGATCCCCTAATTCTACACGTGTCGGTTCGTGACACCCGATCCCCTAATTCTATGTGTCGGTTCGTGACACCCGCTCCACTAATCTCATTCTATCAATTCATCGATCCTTCTTTTATAACAAGGCATCATCAATCTCATTACTTTAGTTCATCAAGCCTTCTCTTATACCAAGGCATCATCAATCTCATTACTTTAGTTCATCAAGCCTTCTCTTATAACAAGGCATCATCATTAACAAAGAGATTAGGGTTTTTCAAGATTTATGATTCAATAGCTTCATCATGCTTATTTATTCACAATTATATAATCACATTCATGCAAGCATACAATTAAGCATATAGCAGGGTTTACAAACTACCAATACATATCATTCGCTATTAAGAGTTTACTACAAATAGTATAAAAACCATAATCTAACCTCCACCGAAGATTAGGGATCAAGCAAGCAATTTCCCAAAGCTTTGTTCTTCTTCTCGTTTTCCTCTCTCTTTCTCGTTCGATCCTCTCACTCTCTCTGTGTTCTTTCTATTTTTCTTATTCAAACCCTCTTTCTTTTACCCTAATTAGCATATAATTAAGTAATAAAGATGGCAATAGTAACCCACTAATTAACTCAAGGTTACCTCTTTTAACCCCCAAGTAATTAAACTATTAACATTAACCCACTTACTTTATAATTAAAGCAGGAATAGTCCAAAACGCCCCTTAAAATATTTACAGAAATCCGACCCAGCCTGGGATTACGCAGCCTGCGACGGCCCGTCGAGCCTGCGACGGTCTGTCCTGCTGCTTCCGTCACAGAGTTCAGAGACTAAACTTTCACTAAAGCTGTGACGGCCCGTCACGCCTGTGACGGTCCGTCCTACCATTCCGTCACGAAGTTCAGAGACTAAATTTCACTAAATGATCAGTGACGGCCCATCACGCTTGTGACGGTCCGTCCTGCCATTCCGTCACAAAGTTCAGAGAGTCGATTTCAGTACCCAAATTTCAGAATTCTAAGTGTTTTGGAACAAGACCCCCTCGACGTTCCGTCGTGCCCATGACGGTCCGTCGTGGGGTCCTTCGTCTCAGCTAGTTGTTCCAGAAATAAAATTTGCTACTCAAAACGACTAAACAGGTCGTTACAACAAGATCATGAATAAATTTTTTTCTTACAATCTACTTGTCTAAGGTCAAACGTTCACCACTTTCATTATTATTACTTTGTTACTCTAACAAAATTTATAGAATGAGATAAGTAAATTTGAAACAACATCAAAATAATGTTGTTTACCCTTTTAGAAATTCATTCTTCATTAAACTGCTGCTCTGAAGACTCTTCTAGATACTTCATCAATGCATCTTTATGACTTTTTCATAAATGTGTATGTAAAATTGTTGCATTATGAAAGTACGCGTAGATCAAAATGTTGGATTCTAAACTCATGTTAAATAATATTCCTGGACATTAAAAATTAAAAATGAGTCTAACCTAGATAACTCAAATATTCAACAATGACCTGACAAAGTCATAAGGACAACAAGTCTATATTAATAGACATATTTTTTTGTATCTTAAGATATTACTCTAATTTAGAGTAGTTTTGTTTTCATATTCTTCAAATTAAGCTTGCCAAAAAAAGTAATAACTATTAAAATTCACAGAAGTAGAGAATTATCACAATTTCTTTTTTTGATGCCCAAGATAAAATAATGACTTTATTTATCAATGTTACTTAGGTCGTTTAGATTGTAAGGACGTTTTATTCAAAATTGTTATTACTATATATACATTGTAAGACCCTTAACTTTATGTCAACTAGAAACTATAACCTTTAACTTTGTATGTGTCACGACCGAAAACGTCGCGAGTGGCACCCACACTTATCCTACTATGTGGGCGAACCAACCAGTCTAAACCCCAACATTTCAAACATAATGAACAAAATACAATGCGGAAGACTTAAAACTCATTAATGAAAATCGATTAAATAACTTCTAAAAACTCAATACTTATTATTCCCAAAATCTGGAAGTAATCACCACAACATCTATCCTCAAATTACTAAATCTAAGAATGTCTAAGAAGCTAAAACAAATAAACAGCTAGTCCATGCCGGAATTTCAAGGCATCAAGACGTGAAGAAAAGATCCAGTCCAAGCTAGAAGCAATAGCTCACCCTGAAATCTGCGTGATGAAGACTGCTAGAGTTGAGGTTGAGTTGAAGACAATGGCACGTTTGCTGCACTCCACAATTAACAAAGAAAAAACAAATACAAGTAGGGGTCAGTACAAGGCACAAGTACTGAGTAGGTATCATCGGCCAACTCAAAATAGAAAGCAATATATGTCAGATAATAACATAAAATCTACTAATATTCTTAACAGGCTACAACAACAATTACCATAACCCTTGGTCACAACGCCAAGCACATCTATGAGGACTCAAGCCTCCACACCATACTCATTTGGGAAACAGGTTCTCTAGATTGAGTATATTAACATATTTCCAGATTCATTCTCTTTACTATCCTTGTGTCAGAATGTGACACTCCGATCCATCTACTATCCTGGTGTCGGAATGTGACACTCCGATCCATATACTATCCTGGTGTCGGAACGTGACACTCCGACCCATATACTATCCTGGTGTTAGAATGTGACACTCCGATCCATATACTATCCTGGTGTCGGAATGTGACACTCTGATCCATATACTAACCTGGTGTCGGAACGTGACACTCCGATCCATATACTATCCTGGTTTCGGAACATGACACTACCAATCCATATACTATCCTGGTGTCGGAACATGACACTCCGATCCATATACTATCCTGGTGTCGGAACGTGACACTCCGATCCATATACTATCCTGGTGTCGGAACGTGACACTCCGATCCTATACTATCCTGGTGTCGGAACGTGACACCCCGATCCTCTAATCTCATTACTTTAGTTCATCAAGCCTTCTTTTATACCAAGGCATCATCATTAACAATACATGATATCGATGATGAGATAAATCAGATGTCTATCGAACAACTGGTCGCTCTCTTATAAATTCTCATTTTCAAAGTTGTTGTGTTAAGTCACTAGTATACTTTAACTTTCTCAAACAACACCAAATCTTTCGTAACAAGAATGAACAATTCTACCATGGTTTCCGCTCAACCAAGAGGACAATCAAATAATCGATACATAACACAGGTCGAATAACTCTAGATACTCCTTTTCATATTGTCCATATCAAACAATTTCATTCATCCGACTCTATCTCTTTGATTTGTCAGCTACCTGACAATCTCTAATTTAGTCCCTATTATAAGTGCACAAATACTTGGTTTATCAAAGCTCACATATTTCTCATAATACTCCATTAAATTCAACACTCTTAATAGAATAGAAAATCATAACTACACCTTTCATTTGCCTTACTCTTAAATTGTCGCTCGTATTTAGTCTTCTTATGAAACACATTGTCGCCTCTAAAAATTTCAAAGTATAGCTCCTTCTCTTTTCATTTAAATATCGCATAATAGATAGGGGCCTCATCCAAGGCTGATTAACCTGTTATGCTATTACCTTAACCAAAATAAAATAGATAAAATCACGCATTTCTGAACCCAATTTTCAACCCCCTTCGAAGATTCATTTTTACTTCTTACAATCAGAGAAATATTCCTTCACTCACTTATTTTCTTAAGTCTACACATCCCACAAGTTTCATCTTATTTTAATTATGATTCCTACTCCTTTAATTCTATTCGAGCGTTGACCCAACATCTCATAAAACTTGTCATAACACCCGCATTACTCACAAAATAGTAGAAAATCACAACCTTAGATACTCACAAGTCTTTATTACATACAAAATTTATTTAACCAACAAATTCTAATCATATACTTTCATCCCAATTACAAATTCTCACGAATTTTTATTTTCTATCATGCTCGATTAACGTTTAATTACCATGAAGTGAACCTTTTCCCCGATCTAACACCTTAAACTTAGGTTATACCAATCAAATTCAAGGGACTAACCCAATTTATATGCACTTTCTTGCTAAATCTTCAATTACTTACTCCACCAAGTATATCCACTAGGACTTTCCATCCCTATAAGTTTGTTATTTTAGTATCAATCTACCTTTTGAAACTTAAGATAAAATCATCAGTACTCATTCAGAACCCTCAAGATATATTTCACAACATAAATGTATTAATATTGTACCAAATATCCACCACTAAAATTTTTCTTTAAAATAATGCTCAACCACTAAAATTTTCCTTAAAAAAAGCTCAATCTAAGTTCCTGTAGTAATAAACTAGTTGGTTTCTCAAATAAGAATGCAACACTATATTATTATCTGAACATGTCGTACAACTTGTAGCTCCTTTAGTAATTAGTATTCATATTTGACAATCGATGTACCTATTTCCCATAACCCTAGTTCTGCCACACCGTGAAAGTCCGTTAGATACCTCACTAGAACACATCATACCTGTCCATATTATCGAACCCAAATAGCCCACATATTTCTACGCATTGAATAGTTGCAAAGCATTATCGAATATGTTCTCTCTCTAGGCCAAACAATTTGTTTTACTTCTTAGATCAATTCAATAAAAGAAAATAACATACTTCCTAACTCTAACCAAGTAAGCATTGATGACTTTCTCTAATATACCCTCACTCGATGAAGTTATAGTAGTGTCTTTTTTAACCGACACTCGACATGAGACTACCACCACATTTTGCGATCGAGAAAATATATCTATTTCTAAGGACATTTTTTTATTGTTGCTATTTCAACTTCGAATACTCTAGTAGTACCCATATTTGGAATAGAGTGAAGAAGTTCAGATACCAATTTGTATCACCTAGATACCAATTGGATTCAAGTAGTAGCACGAAAGAAAGAAAGAATGAATGGAATTTTTCTAAAGTCCTATAGCCTCTCAAAGAAAAGTAAAGGCGTCCCCCTAGCGTTCCTCAAGACTCTACTAGACTCGTTCTTGTGTGAAGAGACCAACGAACCTAATGCTCTGATACCAAGTTTGTCACGACCCAAAACGAGTCGCGAGTGGCACCCACACTTATCTTACTATGTGGGCGAACCAACCAGTCTAAACCCCAACATTTCAAACATAATGAACAAAATACAATGTGGAAGACATAAAAACTCATTAATTAAAATCGATTAAATAACTTCTAAAAACTCAATACTTATTATTCCCAAAATCTGGAAGTCATCACCACAAGAACATCTATCCTCAAATTACTAAATCTAAGAATGTCTAAGAAGTTAAAACAAATAAACAGCTAGTCCATGCCGGAATTTCAAGGCATCAAGACGTGAAGAAGAAGATCCAGTCCAAGCTCGAAGCAATAGCTCACCCTGAAATCTGGCGTGATGAAGACTGGCTAGAGTTGAGGTTGAGTTGAAGACAATGGCACGTTTGCTGCACTCCACAATTAACAAATAAAAACATATACAAGTAGGGGTCAGTACAAGGCACAAGTACTGAGTAGGTATCATCGGCCAACTCAAAATAGAAAGCAATATATGTCAGATAATAACATAAAATCAACTAATATTCTTAACAGGTGACAACAACAATCACCATAACCCTTGGTCACAACGCCAAGCACATCTATGAGGACTCAAGCCTCACCACCATACTCATTTGGGAAACAGGTTCTCTAGATTGAGTATATTAACATATTTCAAGATTCATTCTCTTTACTATCTTGGTGTCGGAACGTGACACTCCGATCCATCTACTATCTTGGTGTCGGAACGTGACACTCCGATCCATATACTATCCTGGTGTCGGAACGTGACACTACGATCCATATACTATCCTGGTGTCGGAACGTGACACTCCGATCCATATACTATGATAGGTGTCGGAACGTGACACTCCGATCCATATACTATCCTGTGTCGGAACGTGACACTACGATCCATATACTATCCTGGTGTCGGAACGTGACACTCTGATCCATATACTATCCTGGTGTCGGAACGTGGACACTCCGATCCATATACTATCCTGGTGTCGGAACGTGACACTCCATCCATATACTATCCTGGTGTTGGAACGTGACACTCCGATCCCTATACTATCCTGGTGTCGGAACGTGACACTCTGATCTATATACTATCCTGGTGTCGGAACGTGACACTCCGATCCATATACTATCCTGGTGTCGGAACGTGACACTCCGATCCATATACTATCCTGGTGTCGGAACGTGACACCCCAATCCATATACTATCCTTGTGTCGGAACGTGACACTCCGATCCATATACTATCCTGGTGTCGGAACGTGACACTCCGATCCATATACTATCCTGGTGTCGGAACGTGACACTCCGATCCATATACTATCCTGGTGTCGGAACGTGACACTCCGATCCATATACTATCCTGGTGTCGGAACGTGACACTCCGATCCATATACTATCCTGGTGTCAGAACGTGACACTCTGATCCATATACTATCCTGGTGTCGGAACGTGACACTCCGATCCATATACTATCCTGGTGTCGGAACGTGACACTCTGATCCATATACTATCCTGGTGTCGGAACGTGACACTCCAATCCATATACTATCCTGGTGTCGGAACGTGACACCCGATCCTTAATAATCTCATTACTTTAGTTCATCAAGCCTTCTTTTATACCAAGGCATCATCATTAACAAATTAAATTTAAGATTTTAAGATTCATAGCCTCATCTTCCCATCCATTACAATTACAAATCAATCATGCAAGCACACAATTAAGCATATAGAACACTTTATAATACTACCCAACACATATCATTCGCTTTTAAGAGTTTACTATGAGATAGTATAAACCATAACCTACCTCCACCGAAGAATTGAATTCAAGCAAGCTACTTTTCCAATGCTTTTCCTTTCCTCAGTGCCTTCGAACCTTTCCAATCTCAGCAGCAAAGTATGATAAGGAAGCACCAGTCACATTCTAGTCAAGTAATATTATTTCTAGATCCATTCTTCATCCCTTGTCTTAAATGCGCCAATGAAGCTAATCCATTAGCGAAGCAAAAATCTGGTGACAGTCTAAAGAAATTCTTGAGCACAGAATTTAAGTGTGTTGTACAATTTATATATCCCATTATAAACGATAGAAACATAAGAATGAGGCCAGAAAACTTGAATGAGAAGGATGACATTCTTAGCCATGATGTGCTCGGAAAAGAAGAATGTGAGGTAGTATGTTGATGAAGCAATTGCTGGTCCATAATTAAGAAACAACAGAGTTGTTGGAAGAGAATCCTTTCCAATAAATTTGATCAAGACCAAATATCCAAAAGAGAATTAACGCGAATGATGAAGGAAATAAGAAGCTGATGAAATCCCATATATATTGGAAGTCCAATATAAGAGTATGGACACCCCACTGATTAGTTGTTGAAGCTTAGCTTTCACTTCACGTTCCTTGACAATCACCACCGTGAATGAGGCAGGAATAAAAGAAAAGGCTAAAGTGATTACAACTGCAGCAGAGAAGGCGTCGTTCAATGCCTTGGTAGAATCAGGAAACCTGTATGTTGTCTCTTGATACTTCTGGATCCAGCCTCCATGGACATGGTTGACAACCTCCTTTAAGGATTAGAGCCGCCATTAGTTTTTTTTTTAGAACAGGAATAATAGTATCTTCTCATTAATTAATTTAATTAACTTTTATTACCCTAATGTATACCTAACTAATTATAGAAATTATAAAAGTGATACACTATTTATTTTACTACATATTTTTTTACCAACCACCAATTAAATAAATTATAAAGCTACCCCACTAATTTCATAATTAATATATGAATAGTCCAAAATACACATTTAAATCTATCGGAAAGTATCTTATGAAATAAAATGCTCTATTGCTCAGACAAACAAATGGGTCGTTACATTAGATACCAATTTACCCATCGTTCGTCCTCAAACGATCAAAAGAAGGCGAGGGTAAAAAAACGGATAGTTGTCTCAACTGTTCCTTTACAATATTAGTACCCAAGATCTCACCTCAAAAGTACCGAACCAACCAATTGGAGATCTACACCTCCTCGCATACAATGCCTCAAATGGAGACATCTTAATACTCCAATGATATCGTTTTGTATTAACTCAACAAACAACAAAACTATTCCCTAGTGGAGTACTCTTCAACTGATCGATTCTTCCACTAGACCTTGACACAACCATCATGATAAATATATTAAAAACATAATCATGATACAATCCTAAATCAATATTGGCTAAACTAGGAGTATTCCTAAACCATCCACCACAACTCATAATGCACAAACCATCATAGATCTTATCAAGAATACATTCTCACAACAAAACATTTCCTCGAGCTTAAGCTATAAAAATATGATCTTTAGACATTAAGTAATCATCTAGGAAAATCGAACTCATTTGATCTAAATATGGAAAAGATCAAACTACCACCATCGAGTGATCACCCAAGCATACAGAACTTCTAACAATACTATCGAAATGCAAGATTAGTAGTTATCATAGGCAAACCTTATGAATGACAAAACGAGACCCAATGGTCCTCATGTTCAATCAGACATAGCCAATACATGATATCGATGATGAGATAAATCAGATGTCTATCGAACAACTGGTCGCTCTCTTATAAATTCTCATATTCAAAGTTGTTGTGTTAAGTCACTAGTATACTTTAACTTTCTCAAACAACACCAAATCTTTCGTAACAAGAATGAACAATTCTAACCATGGTTTCCGCTCAACCAAGAGGACAATCAAATAATCGATACATAACACAGGTCGAATAACTCTAGATACTCCTTTCATATTGTCCATATCAACAATTTTATTCATCCGACTCTATCTCTTTGAATTGTCAGCTACCTGAGAATCTCTAATTTAGTCCCTATTATAAGTGCACAAATACTTGGTTTACAAAGCTCACATATTTCTCATAATACTCCATTAAATTCAACACTCTTAATAGAACAGAAAATCATAACTACACCTTTCATTTGCCTTACTCTCAAATTGTCACTCGTATTTAGTCTTCTTATAAAACACATTGTCGCCTCTAACAATTTCAAACTATAGCTCCTTCTGTTTTCATTTAAATATCGCATAATAGATAGGGGCCCATCCAAGGCTGATTAACCTGTTATGCTATTACCTTAACCATCACAAAATAGATAAAATCACGCATTTCTGAACCCAATTTTCAACCTCTTCGAAGATTAATTTTACTTCTTACAATCAGAGAAAATATTCCTTCACTCTCTTATTTTCTTAAGCTACACATCCCACAAGTTTCATCTTATTTTAATTATGATTCCTGCTCCTTAAATTCTATTCGAGCGTTGACCCAACATCTCATAAAACTTCTCATACACCCGCATAACTCACAAAATAGTAGAATCACAACCTTAGATACTCACAAGTCTTTATTACATACAAAATTTAGTTAACAACAAATTCTAATCATATACTTTCATCCCAATTACAAATTCTCACGAATTTTTATTTTCCATCATGCTCGATTAACCCTTTTATTACCATGAAGTGAACCTTTTCCCCGATCTAACTCCTTAAACTTTAGGTATACCAATCAAATTCAAGGGACTAACCCAATTTATATGCACTTTCTTGCTAAATCTTCAATTTACTTCACCCAAGTATATCCACTAGGACTTTCCATCCCTATAAGTTTGTTATTTTAGTATCAATATACCTTTTGAAACTTAAGATAAAATTATCAGTACTCATTCAGAACCCTCAAGATACATTTCACAACATAAATGTATTAATATTGTACCAAATATCCACCACTAAAATTTTTCTTTAAAATAATGCTCAACCACTAAAATTTTCCTTCAAAATAATGCTCAATCTATGTTCCTGTAGTAATAAAACTAGTTGTTTTCTCAAATGTGAATGCACACTAAATATTATTATCTGAACATGTCCGTACAACTTGTAGCTCCTTTAGTAATTAGTATTCTACTTGACAATCGAATGTACCTCTTTCCACATAACCCTAGTTCTGCCACACACCGTGAAAGTCCGTTAGATACCTCACTAGAACACATCATACTGTCCATATTATCGAACCCAATAGCCCACATATTTCTACGCATTGAATAATTGCAAAGAATTATCGGATATGTTCTCTCTCTAGACCAAACAATTTGTTTTACTTCTTAGATCAATTCAATAAAAGAAAATAACATACTTCCTAACTCTAACCAAGTAAGCATTGATGACTTTCTCTAATATACCCTCACTCGATGAAGTCATAGTAGTGTCTTTATTAACAGACACTCGACATGAGACTACCACCACATTTTGCGATCGAGAAAATGTATCTATTTCTAAGGACATTTTTTTTATTATTGCTATTTCAACTTCGAATACTCTAGTAGTACCCATATTTGAAATAGAGTGAAGAAGTTCAGACCAATTTGTATCACCTAGATACCAATTGGATTCAAGTAGTAGCACGTAAGAAAGAAAGAATGAATGGAATTTCCCTAGAGTCCTATAGCCTCTCAAAGAAAAGTAAAGGCGTCCCCCTAGCGTTCCTCAAGACTCTACTAGACTCGTTCTTGTGTGATGAGACCAACGAACCTAATGCTCTGATACCAGTTTGTCACGACCCAAAACGAGTCGCGAGTGGCACCCACACTTATCCTACTATGTGGGCGAACCAACCAGTCTAACCTAACATTTCAAACATAATGAACAAAACAAAATACAATGCGGAAGACTTAAAACTCATTAATGAAATCGATTAATAACTTTTAAAAACTCAATACTTATTATTCACAAAATCAGGATTCATCACCACAAGAACATCTATCCTCAAATTACTAAATCTAAGATGTCTAAGAAGCTAAACAAATAAACAGCTAGTCCATGCCGGAATTTCAAGGCATCAAGACGTGAAGAAGAAGATCCAGTCCAAGCTAGAAGCAATAGCTCACCCTGAAATCTGCGTGATGAAGACTGGCTAGAGTTGAGGTTCAGATGAAGACGATGGCACGTTTGCTGCACTCCACATTAACAAAGAAAAACAAATACAAGTAGGGGTCAGTACAAGGCACAAGTACTGAGTAGGTATCATCGGCCAACTCAAATAGAAAGCAATATATGTCAGATAATAACATAAAATCAACTAATATTCTTAACAGGTGACAACAACAATCACCATAAACCTAGGTCACACGCCAAGCACATCTATGAGGACTCAAGCCTCCACACCATATCATTTGGGAAACAGGTTCTCTAGATTGAGTATATTAACATATTTCAAGATTCATTCTCTTTACTATCCTGGTGTCGGAACGTGACACTCCGATCCCTCTACTATCCTTGTGTCAGAACGTGACACTCCGATCCATATACTATCCTGGTGTCGGACGTGACACTCCGATCCATATACTATCCTGGTGTCGGAACGTGACACTCCGATCCATATACTATCCTGGTGTCTGAACGTGACACCTCCCGATCCATATACCATCCTGTGTGTCGGAACGTGACACTCCGATCCATATACTATCCTGGTGTCGAACGTGACACTCCGATCCATATACTATCCTGGTGTCGGAAACTGACACTCCGATCCATATACTATCCTGGTGTAGAACGTGACACTCTGATCCATATACTATCCTGGTGTCGGAACGTGACCTCCGATCCATATACTATCCTGGTGTCGGAACGTGGCACTCCGATCCATATACTATCCTGGTGTCGGAACGTGACACTCCGATCCATATACTATCCTGGTGTCGGAACGTGACACTCCGATCCATATACTATCCTGGTGTCGGAACGTGACACTCTGATCCATATACTATCCTGGTGTCGGAACGTGACACCCGATCCTCTAATCTCATTACTTTAGTTCATCAAGCCTTCTTTTATACCAAGGCATCATCATTAACAAAGTAAATTTAGATTTTAAGATTCATAGCCTCATCTTCCCAAATCCATTACAATTACAAAATCAATCATGCAAGCACACAATTAAGCATATAGAACACTTTATAATACTACCCAACACATATCATTCGCTGTTAAGAGTTTACTATGAGATAGTATAAACCATAACCTACCTCCACCGAAGAATTGAAGTCAAGCAAGTTACTTTTCCAATGCTTTTCCTTTCCTCAGTGCCTTCGAACCTTTCCAATCTCAGCAGCAAAGTATGATAAGGAAGCACCAGTCACATTCTAGTCAAGTATATTATCTCTAGATCCATTCTTCATCCCTTGTCTTAAAAGCGCCAATGAAGCTAATCCATTAGCGAAGCAAAAATCTGGTGACAGTCTAAAGAAATTCTTGAGCACAAAATTTAAGTGTGTTGAAGAATTTATATATCCCATTATAAACGATAGAACCATAAGAATGAGGCCAGTGAAAACTTGAATGAGAAGGAATAGAATGACATTCTGAGCCATATTTGCTCGAAAAAGAAGAATGTGAGGCAGTATGTTGATGAAGCAATTGCTAGTCCATATTTAAGAAACAACAGAGTTGTTGGAATGAGAGAATCCTTCCAATAAATTGATCAAGACCAAATATCCAAAAGAGAATTAACGCGAATGATGAAGGAAATAAGAAGCGATGAAATCCATATATATGTGGAAGTCCAATATAACAGTATGGACACCCCACTGATTAGTTGTTGAAGCTTAGCTTTCACTTCACGTTCCTTGACAATCACCACCGTGAATGAGGCAGAAATAAAAGAAAAGGCTAAAGTGATTACAACTGCAGCAGAGAAGGCGTCGTTCAATGCCTTGGTAGAATCAGGAAACCTGTATGTTGTCTCTTGATACTTCTGGATCCAGCCTCCCTGGACATGGTTGACAACCTCCTTTAAGGATTGAGCCGCCATTAGTTTATTTTTGGAACAGGAATAATAGTATCTTCTCATTAATGTAATTTAACTTTTATTACCTAATTGTATACCTAACTAATTATAGAAATTATAAAGTGATCCACTATTAGAGAATTAGAGAATTATCACATACTAGGTAATTTGTCTGCGCTTTGCACGATCATAAATAATATGTTAATTGAACTTGCAAATAATTTTTTTCTAATATACATACATTAAAAATAATAAGAAAATAGGTTCTTAAAAAAAATTAGCAATATTTCAACATGAATTTAATTATTTGTCATTATTACATAACTCAAGAACCTAACTGAATGAATTAGTCACTAAATAATAAATCATTGGGTTTTTAATCAACATTAAAGGAAATAAAGAAGAAAATAAGTATATATACAAAGGCACTCCCTAATAAAAACAAACATTTAAATTCCGTAGATTATACAATTGTGATATGTCTTAGGAGAAAATTTAAAATATTAACATACTTAAAAAAGAAATTACGCTTGAACATGAAAGCAATTATAACTTTTGAAGTTGCATAATGAATTTCTTTAATTGATAAGTGAGAAATTTCTTATATTTGTAATAATAGATAAGATTTAAGGTTATATATAGTACTTTTAAGTTATAGAATTTAATATAGAATATCAACCCATGAATTCTTGAAAGTGAGTACAATAATTATTTTCTGCATAAAGAGTATACGTACAATATGTGTATACATTAAATCTAACCGGAGATAATAACTTTGCAGAAACATAAACAATAGAGTTTAAAATATGTACTTAAAAACAACAATTAATATCATAAGCCTAAAATTTTAAGTGTAAAAAACACACCAAAATATGTAAAGATAGAACGAAATAGAAAGAAAAAATTGACTCCACTTAATGTGCAATGTCCCTTTAAGAAAACTATTCCCCTCAAATGCAAGAGGTTTAAAGATATATATCCTCTCGGGATGGACGATTTTATTCACCAACGTATTGATGTAAAAAATATGGTGTTAGTAAATTACTCAACAGGAACAAAGTACACAAATATTTATTTTGCGCATGTAGAAGAAGAAGATCAGGATTTCTGTTGTTAAAAATGAGAGGAAATCCCACTATATCTATAGACAACTAGTGATGGACACGTGAGCTGCACGTGTAAGCATTGTTAAGTTGTATCATTCTTATTGTTCCTCCAATCATTATGTGCTACCAACCTCACTGTATAAGAGTTTTAATTAGTAAAATGACATCTTTGAGTAGTTATTCCTACTACAACCCATAAAATAGGATAAGAGGAGATGTAGCATTACATAATTGAGAAAGAATGATGCACACAGAAGATAATGGCCTACAAGTCTAATTGTCGGGAATTTTGCAGTGTCTAACAGATCATTAAATTAAATTATCTTGGATTTCTGTTTCCTTTGCAGACTACTATTTCCTGAAATCAGTTCACTATTGAACTGCAAGTGGAATGAGTAAATACAGATACTCACATACGCATTTCAAACGACTTGTTAAAAGAATTTAACACAGCGTAGCCACTTGACTTCATCAAGAATTACTTATTATCACCAAAAAAATACTTCTAAGCAAAGAAATAAATAGTTCTCCGAAAAATTCCAACTTACGTACATTTTAATTTACGGATCATTTATGAAGCCACGAATTAATAACCTCACACACCTTCACGCCATCACCAGAAAGAACAAAGCCAATAACAAAAAGAGGTATATCTAAAGTCTAGATTACATGTAACTTGTATCAACTTCAACTAATTCAAAATTCAGTTAGTTGAAACTATTTTTTGAATTAAATTTCGGCTAGTTAGCAGGAGTGTTCTATATCATGAGAATAAGTACAAAAAGAGGCTTGGACTTACCTCAACATACAACACAACGGATAAAACTTTTTTCCTTTCAAAAAGAGGTTAGGATATGATGACTTAAATCCCCACACAAATAAGAAAGTAAATTAGCTAACAAAAAAATTCACCTTGTCGTATATGAGTCTAATGGATAGCATTTGACTTTTGTCCAATTGATAAGGCCCTTTTGCACCAATATGAATCTTCTGAAAGGAGACAAAAAGATGGTCGTTCTTGTTGGTGTTTTCCATCTTAGTCAAGTTATCCGCAACCTTATTGGCCCCTGTTAGTCTTGAATTATCATATGTCAAATATTCTCAATGGTGAGATTGAGCTTGTAATGGGTTTGTATTTTTCCTTCAATCATCTGGAAGACTATTGAGTCAATTTCCAAGAAAAAGTGGCTGAAATGAATAAATCCAATCCCTTGAGGGCTCTGCCAATGCTATGCCTCTAAGCTGCTGCCACACTCCAAGAAAGAAGAGAATGCCATAACAAATCACCCTTATCATCTCTTAATATACCTCCCATGTCCGCTCTTCCAGATTGTGTGCAATAGCTCGCGTCTGTGTTCATTTTCAACGCTCCATTTATAGGAAATTACACGCAAATGGATACACATTTGATAATTAGTTCTAGTTTGAGAAGATTTTCACAAAATGTGATCCAAGGTAATGTCAAGGCTGGCCTTATTCATAGCACTTTGGATATTCCAGAGAATGTGTTGAGTCATCATATGTTTGTTTAAGCTTCTCTTGCCACCATATTTACAACTGCAACTTTCCTTCCATATTTCCCAACACACAAATATTGGGGCAGATTATAGAACCAAACCATGTACCATGTTTTTAGGCCTTTGATTCAACCATTCATGCAATATGTGTATGATTGCACATGTTCGACTTCTATTCCCATGGGCCTTCGCTAGTAATTCCATATATGTTGGGCTGCTGCTCAATGCATAACGTTACAGTAAAGCAAAATGAGTTTGCTTGGCTTTTGTACATGCAGAAACATACAACAATGCATAAATCCAACTTGTTAAAAATAATAAATAGATGAAAAGAAATAAGATACATAAGGACTCACAGTAAATGGGGAAAATAGAGTAGCTTTTGATAAATAAGGAGGAAAATTCTATTTTTACCTGCCAATGATAGATGTATTAGATTGATATTAGAACATCTGGTCTTAGGACGCCAGTTAGTAGTTTAGTCGTATTAGGATTGTCTTAATAGTTCAGCAGTAATTATTTAATTAGATTACTTTAGTTCAGTTCGTTTAGGAGTCTTATCACTTTTGTTGTAACTCTATTTAATAACTTGTTGCCTTCATTAATAAAAGAGCATTCAGTCTTCATAATTGAGACACAGAAAAAAGCTGATTAATGGAACAATGACATGATGTTGGAGACATTTGTATAGATCAATGAAGTATCTAGGTTTTGGAATAGCTGCAATGGAGACTGAGCGTTGGAAAAAGGGGTCGTTACAATGATTGAGGGAGCTTGAACAACAACTATACGTTTCTGGAGAATCAAATTAGGTCTGACAGCTAATTTAATTTATAAAAGTTTAATATTTAACTAATATTTGTATTTAATAAATTAATATTTAATTCATATAGTAGGGGCAAAACGGTAAATCAACTTTAGGGTTAGGAGGTTCCTACTTATAATAATATATGATGCTAAATGGTAGTGTAAACAAATCTTTATTGTGCCTTATCACAAAGGTTACAATTATTTGGAAAATTTACAACCCTTCGAAAAGTTCACAACCTTTCATAAAAGTCGCAGCTTTTGATTAAGTCGTAACTTTTGATAAAAGTCACAACTTCTCATAAAAGTCACAACTTCTCATAAAAGTCACAACTTCTCATAAAAGTCACAACTTCTCATAAAAGTCACAACTTCTCATAAAAGTCACAACTTCTCATAAAAGTCACAACTTCTCATAAAAGTCACAACTCTTCATTAAAGTCATAACTTTTCATCAATGTTGCCACTTTTGATAAAATTTTCATAAAAGTCGCAACTTTTGATAAAAGTCACAACTTCTCATAAAAGTCACAACTTCTCATAAAAGTCACAACTTCTCATAAAAGTCACAACTTCTCATAAAAGTCACAACTTCTCATAAAAGTCACAACTTCTCATAAAAGTCACAACTTCTCATAAAAGTCACAACTTCTCATAAAAGTCACAACTTCTCATAAAAGTCACAACTCTTCATTAAAGTCATAACTTCTCATCAATGTTGCCACTTTTGATAAAATTTTCATAAAAGTCGCAACTTTTGATTAAGTCGCAACTTTTGATTAAGTCGCAACTTTTGATTAAGTCGCAACTTTTGATTAAGTCGCAACTTTTGATTAAGTCGCAACTTTTGATAAAAGTCACAACTTCTCATAAAAGTCACAACTCTTCATTAAAGTCATAACTTCTCATCAATGTTGCCACTTTTGATAAAATTTTCATAAAAGTCGCAGCTTTTGATTAAGTCGCAACTTTTGATTAAGTCGCAACTTTTGATTAAGTCGCAACTTTTGATTAAGTCGCAACTTTTGATTAAGTCGCAACTTTTGATTAAGTCGCAACTTTTGATTAAGTCGCAACTTTTGATAAAAGTCACAACTTCTCATAAAAGTCACAACTTCTCATAAAAGTCACAACTTCTCATAAAAGTCACAACTCTTCATTAAAGTCATAACTTTTCATCAATGTTGCCACTTTTGATAAAATTTTCATAAAAGTCACATCTTTTCATCAAAGCGGAAGGCTAATTTTGGAAATAAATAAATTTAAAAGGAAATTCCTTCTTTTGGTGGCGTCATGTATGTATGATATGATTCTCTTGATACTCAAGACGAAAGAATGATTTTATTTATTACTGCTACTTATGTGACTTGGATTACAAGGATGTTTGATTAAAAATAATTATTATTATGTAAAAATTGTCCTTTAGTTTTACTAATTTACTCTTTCTTAGTATTTCAGTATTTTCATCGAAGAAAAACGTTCATATTTCAGCATTTATATATGTTACAAATGTATTATCAAGTTAACAAGATTTATAACTTCAAAATATATTATTTTAAATTTTTTTGATTTTTTAAAAATAAAACTCACGGTAATCTAAAAATTTGTGAATATATATGAATAAAATGACATCTCTACATGTTCATATGACATCTAAAGAGATTATGTTGAATACACGTGCAAAACACATCAGATTAGATGGCAAGAAACACATGTAACAAATATCATTTATAAGGTAATGTTGTTAAAATTCTACTACTTACATAATTCAACCTCATCAAATTGAAATAAATATGTACATTATTTCATTTAATTAATAAAATTGTTCACTGAACATCATTATAGGTCTGTGTTAATAAGAGATATATTTGACGATCCACATTGAACATTCACAAAAGAATCTGTATTATTATTTTGTGCAAAGCTAATCATTCAAATCTTAGCTTAAATTTTTTGAATTGATAATCTCGTGCAAAGCACGTGTCAAAAATCTAGGTATATAAAATAAGGAGGGATAATAAGAATATTGGTCCTTTAGATAGAGGGTTCATACAAAGTATGAGATACAATTAGTAATAACTAAAAAGATTCATATATGGCAACGGATTATTAATTTTGAACACATGAGATCTTAGAACAAAACACAAAGTGAGTAATTTTAATGACTTATTGCAAAATCTTGCCAGTGATAACTATAAGGGTTTTAAAGGAAAAAAAGAACAATAACTATCATTAAGATAGTATAACAAATTTTTTATTTGAAGTCCAATTTAAATAGTATAATTATTTAAGGAAACACACTTTACGAATCAAGAATATATATATTTTTTAAAAATAAAGACCACAAAAAAAATTGTGAAAAATTGTGACTGTTTGTAAAATTGTTGCAAAACATTTAAACAGAAAAAAATTTGAAGATGGATATTTCGAATTTCAACCTAAGTTACCACAAAAAAACTTTAGTAATTTATCAAAATAATTTCAGTACTTCACATAATCTAAAGAAGGGAGTGTTCACGAGTGCACGAAACATAAACAATTTAATTATCCAAACAATCATGTTGCAAATCGATAATATTATTTTGTTGGAATGCTTCCATCAAGAGATTGTTGTTGCTCAAGCAGCATGGAAGACTGTTGAAGCTGCGACATCTGGTGGATTGGCAATAGTGTGGTCTACTCTTGCTTTGCTTGCTGCTCTTGCATTAACTTCAGTCTATGAAAATGTAGCTGCTGCATATGCCGATTGTGTAACTGCTGTCTTAATTGCTGGTTCTGCAACATTTGCTGGCTCTGCGACATTCTCTGCCAGACACTCAAATTTTTCTGTAGAGAACCGAGGTTTGCTTGTATGGGATTCGTTACACTTTGTGTTCTGAATGAGCTTATGTTACCATGTTGAAGATTGTTAAATCCAGTAGACAGCTGTTGCAAAAATCCAGTAGACAGCTGTTGCGGGGAGTTCAAAGAATTACTCAGTCCCAAATCGAAATTGAAACCAGGCTTTACTGAATTTATCATGTATAGCTGAGTGTTGATATTTGTCGATACACCAGACAAGGATTTATGTTGCAAGTTGGTGAAATTATTCCGTTGCATTAACTGCTGCAGTGAGTTCATAGCTTGCTGATGTTCCATTAACTGCTGACTTCGAAGAAGTTGTTGCTGTATCAGCAGCCGGTTGCACAGAGGTTTTAATTGTTTGTTCGGCATCATTTGCTGCACGGGCTGTATAGGAAGTAAATGTGGCAGCACGCTTGAATTTTGCTGTACGGATTTGAGGTTTGCCTGTACGAGGTTCGTTCCACTTTGTGTACTAAATGAGCTTATGTTATCATGATGAAGTTCCCCCTGCTGTAGAGAAGAAGAAGTCACGCTGCGTTCCCAATTGAACCTTAGAAAGAAACTTATCTTCTTCTCAACCGTGACCAGCTTGCCCTTGTGATTAAGTTGAATGTCCTGCTTCTTAAGCCACAAGAAATGCATAATGTGTTCCAGTGTCACTTTGAACATCTTGAGCTTTTCAATGTTCTCCTTTTGAAGAGAGTTATGCTTAAAATCAGTAAAAAGAAATTGATTCAGTCACAGTCCTGTTTCTTGTCCTTAGCAAACTTTTAAAATTTATGCTTCAAGTACCTCCAACGGCAACGAAAAAGGGAGCAAACTTTAAAAATTTATGCTTCAAGTACCTCCAACGGCAACGAAAAAGGGAGTAAAGTTTAAGAAATGACATAAAGAGACACATAACATAGCTCACAAGGTTTACACAATTCAACAGAATGTTCATTCAAGTGCTTTTTCAGATGATTATAGCCCTTGGCCGAAGAACTATGGAGGCCTAAATTCCATCCCCGAAAGCAAAATAAAAAAACCAACAGAGAAATTACATGTGAAAACACTCTTTTATGATATCCATGCATTACCACCTCCACTTTACAATCATTCACAATGCTTCAACACAAAAATATAATGCAGATGCTAGAAATGAAAAGATATTAGCCTCTTTATAACTATGCAAGCACTGTTTCTAAATATGACAATCGACAGGAAAGGAACCAAATTAAAGAAGCAAAAATGATAATGTAGTGCCTTGAGCTCTCTGCATCAGTTCCCAGTTGGAGGAGTTTCTAATAACCAATAGAATACAATATGCAAATGATGGTGCGTCCTTTGAAGAAACTTGAAAGGGAGTGAACCAAAATTTGGAACTATGATGAAGCATAAGGGGGTGTTGATGACATACTTGCTGCACTTGATGATCAATTTTCTCGTATAAATCATTGAGGTCTGAAAAATACATCTCCTTCATATACTTGATCTGCATTACAAATTTTGATTACTCAATTCCGGAAATGTCAATAATGCATTACCATATGGTTAGGGATAATCAGATCAACTATATGATGCAATAGAGAACAAACTACAGAATTTTCACAAAAGAACCTTCAAGATGAAAAGGTTAAAATTGAAGTAGAAGAGGAAGACTGCAATTCCGGTAAAACAAGTAACTGATCTTTGCTTCCTTTAGCTTCTTGGTACTTACATCAAGAATACAACTTCCGTAATGTGATTGTAGACCATCCCAACCAGGAGAAATTAAAACATACTTTTGTAAAGTTAGTTGGAAGATATAACACAGTTTAATAGCAATCTCTATTTTTTTTTCACTTTACACCTTTATCATCAATGAAGTAAAAAACAAGGGTAAACAATGTAATAATAAAGATGTAGTTGACAACTAAATCCTGAAATAAGACATACATATTTAGATGAACTAATAATACAACTTGGTTTCTTATATATCCACACGTTTATAACCTCTTAACATCAATGTTTTTGATACTCAGCTGAATTATTGGTCTTTCTTTTGCTACTAAATCCTAAAATAGTGCAGACATAGGTTGGATGAACAAATAATACAACTTGGTTTCTTACATTACTACACGTTATTGTTGGGCTATTGACCATGGTCCAGCCAAAGGCCCATGGCCTAATCCTACTTGGAAAAGGATTGTAATTATTCTCTATATTTGGTTTCCAATTCTATTAGGAAAAGGATTAGAATTGTAATCCTATTTGTAGTTGGTTTTGGCTTTGTAAGAAAAAGCACAACTCTATAAATAGAGGATGGTTTTGAGAGAATAATTAATTGCTCATTGGTATTGTCTTTGAAATACATTAGAACATAAGAGAGGTTTTTGAGAGAGCTTTCAACAAGAGAAAAGAAAGAAAGAAAAGAGTTATTTTGCTGCAGTCTTTTTCTCCGACCAACAACGTTCAGATCGTGTTTTCCGATTAACTAACCGTTGGACTGTGTTGAAATTTG
>JAKWJD010000250.1:0-28587 GCA_027705065.1 Solanum peruvianum
CTCATCATTAACAAGAGATTAGGGTTTTTCAAGATTTATGATTCAATAGCTTCATCATGCTTATTTATTCAAAATTATATAATCACATTCATGCAAGCGACAATTAAGCATATAGCAGGGTTTACAATACTACCAATACATATCATTCGCTATTAAGAGTTTACTACGAATAGTATAAAAACCATAACCTACCTCCACCGAAGATTGTGATCAAGCAAGCAATTTCCCAAAGCTTTGTTCCTCTTCTCGTTTCTCCTCTTTCTCGTTCGATCCTCTGTCTCTCTTTGTTCTTTCTATTTTTCTTATTCAAAACCTCTTCTTTTACCTAATTAGCATATATTTAAGTAAAAAGATGGCAATAGTAATCCACTAATTGACTCAAGGTTACCTCTTTTAACCCCAAGTAATTAAACTATTAACAGTAACCCACTTACTTTATAATTAAAGCAGGAATACTCCAAAACGCCCCTTAAAATTTTACAGAAATCCGACCCAGCCTGGGATTAAGTAGCCTGTGACGGCCCGTCGTGCCTGCGATGGTCCGTCCTGATGCTTCCATCACAGAGTTCAGAGACTAAACTTTCACTAAAGAATCTGTGACGGCCCGTCACGCCTGTGACGGTCCGTCCAGCCATTCCGTCACGAGTTCAGAGACTAAATTTCACTAAAGGATCTGTGACGGCCCGTCACGCCTGTGACGGTCCGTCCTGCCATTCCGTCACGAAGTTCAGAGAGTCGATTTCAGTATCCAAATTCATAATTCTAAGTGTTTTGAAACGAGACCCCCCTCGACGGTCCATCGTGCCCATGACGGTCCGTTGTGGGGTCCGTCGTCTCAGCTAGTTTTTCCCAGAAATAAAATCTGTTGTTCAAAACGACTAAACAGTCGTTACAATAGATACCAATTTACCCATCCGTCGTCCTCGAACCATCACAAGAAGAAAAACAAGGGCGAGAAGGAGTACCTGAACCTGTAAACAGGTGTGGGTCTTTCTCTTTCTCATCATCAGCCTCCTTCTCCCAAGTGGACTCTTCACCGGCCGATTCTGCCATTGAACTTTGATAGATGCCATTTCCCTTGACCTCAACTTGCGAACTTCTCTATCTAAAATAGCAACAGGCTCCTCCTCATAAGACAGAATCTCATCAAGCAGAACTGAATCCCAACGGATGATGTAGTTTCCATCCCCATGGTATCTTTTCAACATAGGCACATGAAATACCGGATGCACTCCTGACAGTTTTGGGGGCAAGGCTAATTCATAAGCTACCTCCCTCACTCGCTTAAGTACTTCAAATGGTCCAATATCCTTGGGCTTAACTTACCTCTTTTTCCAAACCGCATCACACCCTTTCATGGGCGAAACCTTCAGCAAGACTTGCTCACCCTCCATAAACTCCAAGTGTTCCTAACCTTTCGATCTGCATATTCCTTTTGCCTACTTTGGCGCCGCTAAAATCTTTTCTTGATAGATTTCACTTTCTCTAATGAATCCCTCAAAAGGTCAGTACCCCAAGTCTAACCTCAAATGCATCAACCAACCAATGGGAGACCTACATCTCCTCCATACAATGCTTCGAATGGATCCTATAAATACTTGAGTGATAGCTATTATTGTATGAAAACTCCGCTAAGGGTAGAAGTTATCTCAATGACCACCAAATTCTATCACACTGCACAAAGCATATCCTCCAACACTTGAATCGTTCGCTCAGACTGGCCATCGTCTGAGGGTGAAATGCAGTACTAAAGTCCAACCTAGTACCTATTCAGCATGCAATGTTCTCCAAAACTTATTAGTAAACTGCGTACCTCTATCTGATATGATGGAGAGTGGAACTCCATGCAGTCGAACGATTTCGATAGATATAGATTTTGGCTAACTTCTCTGCATTGTAGGTCCCCTGACCGGAATGAAGTGAGCAGACTTAGTTAATCTGTCCACAATTACCCAAATAGAATCAAACTTTCCCAATGTCTTTGGAAGACCAACCACGAAATCCATTGCAATTCTCTCCCACTTCCATTCAGGAATGGGCATTCTCTGAAGTGTTCCTCTGGCTTCTGGTGTTCATACTTTACTTGTTGACAATTTGGACATTTGGCAACAAAATCAACAATATCGCGCTTCATGGTACTCCACCAAAAGTTTTGCTTTAGGTCACCGTACATCTTGGTTGCACCAGGATGTATAGAATATCCGGAACTATGAGCCTCTGTTAGAATAGTGTGGATCAAGTCATCAACACGGGGCACACATACCCTTCCCTTAATCCTCAAAACACCTTCCTCATCGATTGTTGCTTCTTTGGCCTCTCCTCGCAACACTTTATCTCGGATCCGGATCAATTTCTCATCATTAAGCTGCTTTCCCTTAATCTTGTCAAGGAAGGAGGATCTTGCCTCCTCGCAAGCCAAAAATCCTCCCTTCTCATTTACTTCTAATCTCATAAGTTCATTAGCCAGAATCTGAACTTCTCTAGCCATGGGCGTCTAGAAGCTTGCAAGTGAGCTAGACTTCCCATGCTTCCTGCCTTTCTACTTAAAGCATCTGCCACAACATAGCTTTTCCCGGATGATACAAAATAGTGATATCGTTCCTTCAGTAGTTCCATCGATCTCCTCTGTCTCAAATTCAAATCTTTCTGAGTAAAGACATACTGTAGGCTACGATGATCCGTATAGACTTCACACTTAACCCCATCTCAATAGTGCCTCCATGCTTTAATGCAAATACTACACCGCGCGCCAACTCTAAATCATGGGTCGGATAGTTACATTCATGCACCTTTAATTGCCTTGAAGCATAAGCAATTACATTTTCTTTTCTTGCATTAGCACTGCACCCAAACCCGAATAGGATGCATCACAATAGACAATGAAATTCTTACCCTCTACGGGCAAGGTAAGGATTGGTTCAGTAGTCAACAAGGTCTTGAGTTTCTGAAAGCTTTCCTCCCATATTCATCCGACCATACAAATGGAACATTCTGCTTAGTCAAGTTCGTCAATTGGGAAGCAATAGAAGAGAATCCCTTGACAAATCGACAGTAGTAGCTAGCTAAACCAAAAAGCTCCTTATTTCTGACACATTAGTAGGTCTTACCCAATTCTTCACTGTCTCAATCTTAGAAGGATCCACCATCACTCCATCCTTAGAAACCACGTGCCCTAAGAGGACACTGAATCTAGCCAAAACTCACACTTGGAGAAATTGGCATAAAGCCTTTTCTCTCTTAATACTTCCACACAATTCTCAAATGCTCCTCATGTTCTTTCTTGCCTTTTATTATATCAGAGTATATCATCAATAAATACGATCACAAAGAGATCCAGATATGGCTTAAAAATCCCGTTCATCAAGCTCATGAAAGCAGCAGGGGCATTCGTAAGACCAAAAGACATCACTACAAATTCGTAATGCCCATACCTGGTCCGAAAAGCAGTCTTGGGCACATCCGTTGCCCGTATTTTCAATTGATGATAACCTGATCTCAAATCGATTTTTGAGAAGTACAAGCCCCTTGTAGTTGATGATCGAACAAATCATCAATGCGAGGAAGAGGATACTTGTTCTTAACTGTAACCTTATTCAGTTGTTTGTAGTCTATGCACATTCGAAAGCTTCCATCCTTCTTCTTTACAAACAAAATAGGAGCACCCCAAGGAGATGCACTTGGTCTAATAAAGACTTTGCTTAACAACTCTTGAATTTGGGCCTTAACTCTCTTAACTCAGCGGAGCCATTCTATAAGGGGGTATAGAAATGGGGCGAGTACCCGGTTCCAGATCTGGCAAAAATCAATATCTCTATACGGTGGCATACCAAGAAGATCTGCAGGGAACACATCCAGAAACTCACGGACTACCGAAACACGACTCAATTGAAGGTACATGGGTAGTGTCATCCCTGAGATGTGCCAAGAAAGCTAAACACCCTTACTAACCATTTTCTTAGCACGAAGAAAAGAGATGATACGCACCGGAGTGGAAGTGTAGTCACCCTCCCACACTAACGGGTCTGTCCCAGGCTTGGCTAAAGTCACACAATTTTAGCATTATAATCCAAGATCGCAAAATTCGGAGAAAAGCCAGTCATACCAAGAATTACATCGAAGTCAACCATTTCTAAGATAACCAAATCTACATAAGTGTTGATCCCCACAAAAGTCACCAAACAAGACCTATATACTTTTTCAACTATCACATACTCACCCACCGGAGTAGACACACGAATAGGTATATCAAGCAATTCACAAGAAAAATTAAGACCAGTAGCAAATGAGGAAGATACATATGATAATGTGGAGCCGGGATCAAATAATACAGAAGCCATGCAATCACAAACCAAAAAGTTACCTGTGATAACAGCGTCAGATGTCTCCGCTTCAGATCTCCCAGGGAAAGCATAACAATGGGCCCTATCACCAGTCTGCCCGTTGCCCCTACCATGTCGCGCTGTAGTGGCTCCAGTTTGCCCGTCACCCCGACCGTTTTGGTGACCACCATTACCACCTCCACGTCCTCCAGAATAACGGCCTCTACCATGACCACTTCTACCTCTAGCTATTGGGGGTCTATAATTCTGTTTTGGACAATTCCTCCTAATATGTCCAGTCTCCCCACATCCATAACATTCTCTGGATTCAAGCATCGGTCTCTCAGAGAAGTGTTGACCGGTCTGAGGTGGACCCCCAACTACAGTCTGTAGTGAAGACTGAATGGGTCGGGTTGGATAACCTCCTGATCCTTGCCCTCTGGAGTAAGAACATAAACTCACCTCCCTTTCAAAACCTTTTTGATGTCGATGCCATGGTGAAGTCATCTGGCTTCACTCCTTCCACCTCTATCACGAAGTCTACCACCTCTTGAAAGGATTTTGTCGTAGCCGCTACCTGTAAGGCTGAATTCCGTAATTCTGACCTCAACCCCTTCACAAAATGGCAAATCCGCTCTTGTGGACTCAAACAAAGTTAGGTGTCATACCTGGATAATGCACGAAACTTAGCCTCATATGCAGTAACCGACATCCTACCTTGCTCTAGGCTCAAGAACTCATCTCTTTTCCTGTCCCTCAAAGTCCGGGGGATATACTTCTTCATAAACAAGCTAGAGAATGAGACCCAGTCATAGGTGGTGCCTCTGTTGGTTGACACTCAACATGTGACCGCCACCAGATTTTGGCGTTCCCTTGAAACTGATAAGTCACAAACTCACAACACCAACCGTTTTAACTATACCCATCTTGTGGAGTAGCTCATGACAATCAACCAGAAAATCGTAGGCATCCTCAGATTCAGCACCCTTGAAGACTGGAGGTTTCAATTTCAAGAACTTAGTGAAAAGTTCATGCTGATAATTTGTCATTACAGGCCCTGTAGTCAAACGGGGAAACGTGCCTATTTACAATGAGGCATCCATGCGGGGAGCCTCAGCAGCGGCCTGTCGTACTTCCGGAACCTGAGGTGCTCGTGCAGAAAACACTGGAGGTGTCTGGCCCTAATTAGATAACCCGCTAAGATAAGCAAGAACCTGATTGATCATCTCTGGGGTAGGTTGGGGTAACAATTCCTCATTCTGCACTTGTTCATTCTCCCCTTCCTCACCCTCTCTTATCACTTCCTCAGTTGGTGGAGGAGTCACCCACGCCCTAGTACCAGATGGGCTAGGTACCTGTCCTCTTCCTCTAGAGGACGTCCTCCCACGACCTCTACCACGACCTCTTGCCACTACTCCTCTCCGAGCTACAGCCCCAGTGGCTTGCTCAGACGCATCTTGTCTTGCCGGTGTTGGTGTTGGCGCTGTTATTGCTCTAGTTCTAACCATCTGCGAAATAGAGTGAAGATGGTCAGATACCAATTTGTATCACCTAGATACCAATTGGATCCAAGTAATAGCACGAAAGAAATAAAGAAAGAATAGAATTTTCCTAAAGTCTTATAGCCTCTCAAAGAAAAGTAAAGGCGTTTCAATATCGTTCCTTAAGACTACTAGACTCGTTCTTATGTGATGAGACCAACGAACCTAATGCTCTGATACCAAGTTTATCACGAACCAAAACGAGCCGCGAGTGGCACCCACACTTATCCAACTATGTGAGCAAACCAACCAATCTAAACCCCAACATTTCAACATAATAAACAGAATATAATGCGGAAGACTTAAACTCATTAATGAAAATCGATTAAATAACTTCTAAAATTTATTAACTATTATCCCCAAAATCTGGAAGTCATCATCACAAGAACATCTATCCTCAAATTACTAAACTAAGAGTATTCTAAGAAGCTAAATAAATTGAAAGCTAGTCCATGCCAGAAGTTCAAGGCATCAAGACTTGAAGAAGAAGGTCCAGTCCAAGCTAGAAGCATTAGCTCACCCTGAAATCCGACGTAATGAAGACTGGCTAGAGTTGCGGTTGAGTTGAAGACGACGGTACGTTTGCTGCACTCCACATATAACAAAAAGGAAACATACAAGTAGGGGTCAGTACAAAACACAAGTACTGAGTAAGTATCATCGGCCAACTCAAAATAGAAAACAGTATATATCAGATAATATCATAAATCAACTACAATACTCAAGATGTAGCAACAACAAGTACTATAATCATTAATAAGTACCGCCAAGTTCACACATGAGGACTCAAGCCTCACATCATACTTATTTGGGAATTAGGTTCATTAGATTGAGTATATTATCATATTTCACGATTCATTATCTTTATTCCTCTCGTGTCGGCACGTGACACTCTGCTCCTTCATTATCTTTATTCCTCTTGTGTCGGTACGTGACACTCCGCTCCCCTACTACTAGGTGTCGGAACGTGACAATCCGATCCCCTAATTCTACGTGTCGGTTTGTGACACCCGATCCCCTAATTCTACGTGTCGGTTCGTGACACCCGATCCCCTAATTCTACGTGTCGGTTCGTGACACCCCGACTCCCTAATTATACGTGTCGGTTCGTAACCACCCGATCCCCTAATTCTACACGTGTCGGTTCGTGACACCCGATCCCCTAATTCTATGTGTCGGTTCGTGACACCCGCTCCACTAATCTCATTCTATCAATTCATCGATCCTTCTTTTATAACAAGGCATCATCAATCTCATTACTTTAGTTCATCAAGCCTTCTCTTATACCAAGGCATCATCAATCTCATTACTTTAGTTCATCAAGCCTTCTCTTATAACAAGGCATCATCATTAACAAAGAGATTAGGGTTTTTCAAGATTTATGATTCAATAGCTTCATCATGCTATTTATTCACAATTATATAATCACATTCATGCAAGCATACAATTAAGCATATAGCAGGGTTTACAAACTACCAATACATATCATTCGCTATTAAGAGTTTACTACAAATAGTATAAAAACCATAATCTAACCTCCACCGAAGATTAGGGATCAAGCAAGCAATTTCCCAAAGCTTTGTTCTTCTTCTCGTTTTCCTCTCTCTTTCTCGTTCGATCCTCTCACTCTCTCTGTGTTCTTTCTATTTTTCTTATTCAAACCCTCTTTCTTTTACCCTAATTAGCATATAATTAAGTAATAAAGATGGCAATAGTAACCCACTAATTAACTCAAGGTTACCTCTTTTAACCCCCAAGTAATTAAACTATTAACATTAACCCACTTACTTTATAATTAAAGCAGGAATAGTCCAAAACGCCCCTTAAAATATTTACAGAAATCCGACCCAGCCTGGGATTACGCAGCCTGCGACGGCCCGTCGAGCCTGCGACGGTCTGTCCTGCTGCTTCCGTCACAGAGTTCAGAGACTAAACTTTCACTAAAGCTGTGACGGCCCGTCACGCCTGTGACGGTCCGTCCTACCATTCCGTCACGAAGTTCAGAGACTAAATTTCACTAAATGATCAGTGACGGCCCATCACGCTTGTGACGGTCCGTCCTGCCATTCCGTCACAAAGTTCAGAGAGTCGATTTCAGTTACCCAAATTTCAGAATTCTAAGTGTTTTGGAACAAGACCCCCTCGACGTTCCGTCGTGCCCATGACGGTCCGTCGTGGGGTCCTTCGTCTCAGCTAGTTGTTCCAGAAATAAAATTTGCTACTCAAAACGACTAAACAGGTCGTTACACAACAAGATCATGAATAAATTTTTTTCTTACAATCTACTTGTCTAAGGTCAAACGTTCACCACTTTCATTATTATTACTTTGTTACTCTAACAAAATTTATAGAATGAGATAAGTAAATTTGAAACAACATCAAAATAATGTTGTTTACCCTTTTAGAAATTCATTCTTCATTAAACTGCTGCTCTGAAGACTCTTCTAGATACTTCATCAATGCATCTTTATGACTTTTTCATAAATGTGTATGTAAAATTGTTGCATTATGAAAGTACGCGTAGATCAAAATGTTGGATTCTAAACTCATGTTAAATAATATTCCTGGACATTAAAAATTAAAAATGAGTCTAACCTAGATAACTCAAATATTCAACAATGACCTGACAAAGTCATAAGGACAACAAGTCTATATTAATAGACATATTTTTTTGTATCTTAAGATATTACTCTAATTTAGAGTAGTTTTGTTTTCATATTCTTCAAATTAAGCTTGCCAAAAAAAGTAATAACTATTAAAATTCACAGAAGTAGAGAATTATCACAATTTCTTTTTTTGATGCCCAAGATAAAATAATGACTTTATTTATCAATGTTACTTAGGTCGTTTAGATTGTAAGGACGTTTTATTCAAAATTGTTATTACTATATATACATTGTAAGACCCTTAACTTTATGTCAACTAGAAACTATAACCTTTAACTTTGTATGTGTCACGACCGAAAACGTCGCGAGTGGCACCCACACTTATCCTACTATGTGGGCGAACCAACCAGTCTAAACCCCAACATTTCAAACATAATGAACAAAATACAATGCGGAAGACTTAAAACTCATTAATGAAAATCGATTAAATAACTTCTAAAAACTCAATACTTATTATTCCCAAAATCTGGAAGTAATCACCACAACATCTATCCTCAAATTACTAAATCTAAGAATGTCTAAGAAGCTAAAACAAATAAACAGCTAGTCCATGCCGGAATTTCAAGGCATCAAGACGTGAAGAAAAGATCCAGTCCAAGCTAGAAGCAATAGCTCACCCTGAAATCTGCGTGATGAAGACTGCTAGAGTTGAGGTTGAGTTGAAGACAATGGCACGTTTGCTGCACTCCACAATTAACAAAGAAAAAACAAATACAAGTAGGGGTCAGTACAAGGCACAAGTACTGAGTAGGTATCATCGGCCAACTCAAAATAGAAAGCAATATATGTCAGATAATAACATAAAATCTACTAATATTCTTAACAGGCTACAACAACAATTACCATAACCCTTGGTCACAACGCCAAGCACATCTATGAGGACTCAAGCCTCCACACCATACTCATTTGGGAAACAGGTTCTCTAGATTGAGTATATTAACATATTTCCAGATTCATTCTCTTTACTATCCTTGTGTCAGAATGTGACACTCCGATCCATCTACTATCCTGGTGTCGGAATGTGACACTCCGATCCATATACTATCCTGGTGTCGGAACGTGACACTCCGACCCATATACTATCCTGGTGTTAGAATGTGACACTCCGATCCATATACTATCCTGGTGTCGGAATGTGACACTCTGATCCATATACTAACCTGGTGTCGGAACGTGACACTCCGATCCATATACTATCCTGGTTTCGGAACATGACACTCCAATCCATATACTATCCTGGTGTCGGAACATGACACTCCGATCCATATACTATCCTGGTGTCGGAACGTGACACTCCGATCCATATACTATCCTGGTGTCGGAACGTGACACTCCGATCCTATACTATCCTGGTGTCGGAACGTGACACCCCGATCCTCTAATCTCATTACTTTAGTTCATCAAGCCTTCTTTTATACCAAGGCATCATCATTAACAATACATGATATCGATGATGAGATAAATCAGATGTCTATCGAACAACTGGTCGCTCTCTTATAAATTCTCATTTTCAAAGTTGTTGTGTTAAGTCACTAGTATACTTTAACTTTCTCAAACAACACCAAATCTTTCGTAACAAGAATGAACAATTCTACCATGGTTTCCGCTCAACCAAGAGGACAATCAAATAATCGATACATAACACAGGTCGAATAACTCTAGATACTCCTTTTCATATTGTCCATATCAAACAATTTCATTCATCCGACTCTATCTCTTTGATTTGTCAGCTACCTGACAATCTCTATTTAGTCCCTATTATAAGTGCACAAATACTTGGTTTATCAAAGCTCACATATTTCTCATAATACTCCATTAAATTCAACACTCTTAATAGAATAGAAAATCATAACTACACAACTTTCATTGCCTTACTCTTAAATTGTCGCTCGTATTTAGTCTTCTTATGAAACACATTGTCGCCTCTAAAAATTTCAAAGTATAGCTCCTTCTCTTTTCATTTAAATATCGCATAATAGATAGGGGCTCATCCAAGGCTGATTAACCTGTTATGCTATTACCTTAACCAAAATAAAATAGATAAAATCACGCATTTCTGAACCCAATTTTCAACCCCCTTCGAAGATTCATTTTTACTTCTTACAATCAGAGAAATATTCCTTCACTCACTTATTTTCTTAAGTCTACACATCCCACAAGTTTCATCTTATTTTAATTATGATTCCTACTCCTTTAATTCTATTCGAGCGTTGACCCAACATCTCATAAAACTTGTCATAACACCCGCATTACTCACAAAATAGTAGAAAATCACAACCTTAGATACTCACAAGTCTTTATTACATACAAAATTTATTTAACCAACAAATTCTAATCATATACTTTCATCCCAATTACAAATTCTCACGAATTTTTATTTTCTATCATGCTCGATTAACGTTTAATTACCATGAAGTGAACCTTTTCCCCGATCTAACACCTTAAACTTAGGTTATACCAATCAAATTCAAGGGACTAACCCAATTTATATGCACTTTCTTGCTAAATCTTCAATTACTTACTCCACCAAGTATATCCACTAGGACTTTCCATCCCTATAAGTTTGTTATTTTAGTATCAATCTACCTTTTGAAACTTAAGATAAAATCATCAGTACTCATTCAGAACCCTCAAGATATATTTCACAACATAAATGTATTAATATTGTACCAAATATCCACCACTAAAATTTTTCTTTAAAATAATGCTCAACCACTAAAATTTTCCTTAAAAAAAGCTCAATCTAAGTTCCTGTAGTAATAAACTAGTTGGTTTCTCAAATAAGAATGCAACACTATATTATTATCTGAACATGTCGTACAACTTGTAGCTCCTTTAGTAATTAGTATTCATATTTGACAATCGATGTACCTATTTCCCATAACCCTAGTTCTGCCACACCGTGAAAGTCCGTTAGATACCTCACTAGAACACATCATACCTGTCCATATTATCGAACCCAAATAGCCCACATATTTCTACGCATTGAATAGTTGCAAAGCATTATCGAATATGTTCTCTCTCTAGGCCAAACAATTTGTTTTACTTCTTAGATCAATTCAATAAAAGAAAATAACATACTTCCTAACTCTAACCAAGTAAGCATTGATGACTTTCTCTAATATACCCTCACTCGATGAAGTTATAGTAGTGTCTTTTTTAACCGACACTCGACATGAGACTACCACCACATTTTGCGATCGAGAAAATATATCTATTTCTAAGGACATTTTTTTTATTGTTGCTATTTCAACTTCGAATACTCTAGTAGTACCCATATTTGAATAGAGTGAAGAAGTTCAGATACCAATTGTATCACCTAGATACCAATTGGATTCAAGTAGTAGCACGAAAGAAAGAAAGAATGAATGGAATTTTTCTAAAGTCCTATAGCCTCTCAAAGAAAAGTAAAGGCGTCCCCCTAGCGTTCCTCAAGACTCTACTAGACTCGTTCTTGTGTGAAGAGACCAACGAACCTAATGCTCTGATACCAAGTTTGTCACGACCCAAAACGAGTCGCGAGTGGCACCCACACTTATCTTACTATGTGGGCGAACCAACCAGTCTAAACCCCAACATTTCAAACATAATGAACAAAATACAATGTGAAGACATAAAAACTCATTAATTAAAATCGATTAAATAACTTCTAAAACTCAATACTTATTATTCCCAAAATCTGGAAGTCATCACCACAAGAACATCTATCCTCAAATTACTAAATCTAAGAATGTCTAAGAAGTTAAAAAACAATAAACAGCTAGTCCATGCCGGAATTTCAAGGCATCAAGACGTGAAGAAGAAGATCCAGTCCAAGCTCGAAGCAATAGCTCACCCTGAAATCTGGCGTGATGAAGACTGGCTAGAGTTGAGGTTGAGTTGAAGACAATGGCACGTTTGCTGCACTCCACAATTACAAATAAAAACATATACAAGTAGGGGTCAGTACAAGGCACAAGTACTGAGTAGGTATCATCGGCCAACTCAAAATAGAAAGCAATATATGTCAGATAATAACATAAAATCAACTAATATTCTTAACAGGTGACAACAACAATCACCATAACCCTTGGTCACAACGCCAAGCACATCTATGAGGACTCAAGCCTCACCACCATACTCATTTGGAAACAGGTTCTCTAGATTGAGTATATTAACATTTTCAAGATTCATTCTCTTTACTATCTTGGTGTCGGAACGTGACACTCCGATCCATCTACTATCTTGGTGTCGGAACGTGACACTCCGATCCATATACTATCCTGGTGTCGGAACGTGACACTACGATCCATATACTATCCTGGTGTCGGAACGTGACACTCCGATCCATATACTATGATAGGTGTCGGAACGTGACACTCCGATCCATATACTATCCTTGTGTCGGAACGTGACACTACGATCCATATACTATCCTGGTGTCGGAACGTGACACTCTGATCCATATACTATCCTGGTGTCGGAACGTGGACACTCCGATCCATATACTATCCTGGTGTCGGAACGTGACACTCCATCCATATACTATCCTGGTGTTGGAACGTGACACTCCGATCCCTATACTATCCTGGTGTCGGAACGTGACACTCTGATCTATATACTATCCTGGTGTCGGAACGTGACACTCCGATCCATATACTATCCTGGTGTCGGAACGTGACACTCCGATCCATATACTATCCTGGTGTCGGAACGTGACACCCCAATCCATATACTATCCTTGTGTCGGAACGTGACACTCCGATCCATATACTATCCTGGTGTCGGAACGTGACACTCCGATCCATATACTATCCTGGTGTCGGAACGTGACACTCCGATCCATATACTATCCTGGTGTCGGAACGTGACACTCCGATCCATATACTATCCTGGTGTCGGAACGTGACACTCCGATCCATATACTATCCTGGTGTCAGAACGTGACACTCTGATCCATATACTATCCTGGTGTCGGAACGTGACACTCCGATCCATATACTATCCTGGTGTCGGAACGTGACACTCTGATCCATATACTATCCTGGTGTCGGAACGTGACACTCCAATCCATATACTATCCTGGTGTCGGAACGTGACACCCGATCCTTAATAATCTCATTACTTTAGTTCATCAAGCCTTCTTTTATACCAAGGCATCATCATTAACAAATTAAATTTAAGATTTTAAGATTCATAGCCTCATCTTCCCATCCATTACAATTACAAATCAATCATGCAAGCACACAATTAAGCATATAGAACACTTTATAATACTACCCAACACATATCATTCGCTTTTAAGAGTTTACTATGAGATAGTATAAACCATAACCTACCTCCACCGAAGAATTGAATTCAAGCAAGCTACTTTTCCAATGCTTTTCCTTTCCTCAGTGCCTTCGAACCTTTCCAATCTCAGCAGCAAAGTATGATAAGGAAGCACCAGTCACATTCTAGTCAAGTAATATTATTTCTAGATCCATTCTTCATCCCTTGTCTTAAATGCGCCAATGAAGCTAATCCATTAGCGAAGCAAAAATCTGGTGACAGTCTAAAGAAATTCTTGAGCACAGAATTTAAGTGTGTTGTACAATTTATATATCCCATTATAAACGATAGAAACATAAGAATGAGGCCAGAAAACTTGAATGAGAAGGATGACATTCTTAGCCATGATGTGCTCGGAAAAGAAGAATGTGAGGTAGTATGTTGATGAAGCAATTGCTGGTCCATAATTAAGAAACAACAGAGTTGTTGGAAGAGAATCCTTTCCAATAAATTTGATCAAGACCAAATATCCAAAAGAGAATTAACGCGAATGATGAAGGAAATAAGAAGCTGATGAAATCCCATATATATTGGAAGTCCAATATAAGAGTATGGACACCCCACTGATTAGTTGTTGAAGCTTAGCTTTCACTTCACGTTCCTTGACAATCACCACCGTGAATGAGGCAGGAATAAAAGAAAAGGCTAAAGTGATTACAACTGCAGCAGAGAAGGCGTCGTTCAATGCCTTGGTAGAATCAGGAAACCTGTATGTTGTCTCTTGATACTTCTGGATCCAGCCTCCATGGACATGGTTGACAACCTCCTTTAAGGATTAGAGCCGCCATTAGTTTTTTTTTTAGAACAGGAATAATAGTATCTTCTCATTAATTAATTTAATTAACTTTTATTACCCTAATGTATACCTAACTAATTATAGAAATTATAAAAGTGATACACTATTTATTTTACTACATATTTTTTTACCAACCACCAATTAAATAAATTATAAAGCTACCCCACTAATTTCATAATTAATATATGAATAGTCCAAAATACACATTTAAATCTATCGGAAAGTATCTTATGAAATAAAATGCTCTATTGCTCAGACAAACAAATGGGTCGTTACATTAGATACCAATTTACCCATCGTTCGTCCTCAAACGATCAAAAGAAGGCGAGGGTAAAAAAACGGATAGTTGTCTCAACTGTTCCTTTACAATATTAGTACCCAAGATCTCACCTCAAAAGTACCGAACCAACCAATTGGAGATCTACACCTCCTCGCATACAATGCCTCAAATGGAGACATCTTAATACTCCAATGATATCGTTTTGTATTAACTCAACAAACAACAAAACTATTCCCTAGTGGAGTACTCTTCAACTGATCGATTCTTCCACTAGACCTTGACACAACCATCATGATAAATATATTAAAAACATAATCATGATACAATCCTAAATCAATATTGGCTAAACTAGGAGTATTCCTAAACCATCCACCACAACTCATAATGCACAAACCATCATAGATCTTATCAAGAATACATTCTCACAACAAAACATTTCCTCGAGCTTAAGCTATAAAAATATGATCTTTAGACATTAAGTAATCATCTAGGAAAATCGAACTCATTTGATCTAAATATGGAAAAGATCAAACTACCACCATCGAGTGATCACCCAAGCATACAGAACTTCTAACAATACTATCGAAATGCAAGATTAGTAGTTATCATAGGCAAACCTTATGAATGACAAAACGAGACCCAATGGTCCTCATGTTCAATCAGACATAGCCAATACATGATATCGATGATGAGATAAATCAGATGTCTATCGAACAACTGGTCGCTCTCTTATAAATTCTCATATTCAAAGTTGTTGTGTTAAGTCACTAGTATACTTTAACTTTCTCAAACAACACCAAATCTTTCGTAACAAGAATGAACAATTCTAACCATGGTTTCCGCTCAACCAAGAGGACAATCAAATAATCGATACATAACACAGGTCGAATAACTCTAGATACTCCTTTCATATTGTCCATATCAACAATTTTATTCATCCGACTCTATCTCTTTGAATTGTCAGCTACCTGAGAATCTCTAATTTAGTCCCTATTATAAGTGCACAAATACTTGGTTTACAAAGCTCACATATTTCTCATAATACTCCATTAAATTCAACACTCTTAATAGAACAGAAAATCATAACTACACCTTTCATTTGCCTTACTCTCAAATTGTCACTCGTATTTAGTCTTCTTATAAAACACATTGTCGCCTCTAACAATTTCAAACTATAGCTCCTTCTGTTTTCATTTAAATATCGCATAATAGATAGGGGCCCATCCAAGGCTGATTAACCTGTTATGCTATTACCTTAACCATCACAAAATAGATAAAATCACGCATTTCTGAACCCAATTTTCAACCTCTTCGAAGATTAATTTTACTTCTTACAATCAGAGAAAATATTCCTTCACTCTCTTATTTTCTTAAGCTACACATCCCACAAGTTTCATCTTATTTTAATTATGATTCCTGCTCCTTAAATTCTATTCGAGCGTTGACCCAACATCTCATAAAACTTCTCATACACCCGCATAACTCACAAAATAGTAGAATCACAACCTTAGATACTCACAAGTCTTTATTACATACAAAATTTAGTTAACAACAAATTCTAATCATATACTTTCATCCCAATTACAAATTCTCACGAATTTTTATTTTCCATCATGCTCGATTAACCCTTTTATTACCATGAAGTGAACCTTTTCCCCGATCTAACTCCTTAAACTTTAGGTATACCAATCAAATTCAAGGGACTAACCCAATTTATATGCACTTTCTTGCTAAATCTTCAATTTACTTCACCCAAGTATATCCACTAGGACTTTCCATCCCTATAAGTTTGTTATTTTAGTATCAATATACCTTTTGAAACTTAAGATAAAATTATCAGTACTCATTCAGAACCCTCAAGATACATTTCACAACATAAATGTATTAATATTGTACCAAATATCCACCACTAAAATTTTTCTTTAAAATAATGCTCAACCACTAAAATTTTCCTTCAAAATAATGCTCAATCTATGTTCCTGTAGTAATAAAACTAGTTGTTTTCTCAAATGTGAATGCACACTAAATATTATTATCTGAACATGTCCGTACAACTTGTAGCTCCTTTAGTAATTAGTATTCTACTTGACAATCGAATGTACCTCTTTCCACATAACCCTAGTTCTGCCACACACCGTGAAAGTCCGTTAGATACCTCACTAGAACACATCATACTGTCCATATTATCGAACCCAATAGCCCACATATTTCTACGCATTGAATAATTGCAAAGAATTATCGGATATGTTCTCTCTCTAGACCAAACAATTTGTTTTACTTCTTAGATCAATTCAATAAAGAAATAACATACTTCCTAACTCTAACCAAGTAAGCATTGATGACTTTCTCTAATATACCCTCACTCGATGAAGTCATAGTAGTGTCTTTATTAACAGACACTCGACATGAGACTACCACCACATTTTGCGATCGAGAAAATGTATCTATTTCTAAGGACATTTTTTTTAATTATTGCTATTTCAACTTCGAATACTCTAGTAGTACCCATATTTGAAATAGAGTGAAGAAGTTCAGACCAATTTGTATCACCTAGATACCAATTGGATTCAAGTAGTAGCACGTAAGAAAGAAAGAATGAATGGAATTTCCCTAGAGTCCTATAGCCTCTCAAAGAAAAGTAAAGGCGTCCCCCTAGCGTTCCTCAAGACTCTACTAGACTCGTTCTTGTGTGATGAGACCAACGAACCTAATGCTCTGATACCAGTTTGTCACGACCCAAAACGAGTCGCGAGTGGCACCCACACTTATCCTACTATGTGGGCGAACCAACCAGTCTAACCTAACATTTCAAACATAATGAACAAAACAAAATACAATGCGGAAGACTTAAAACTCATTAATGAAATCGATTAATAACTTTTAAAAACTCAATACTTATTATTCACAAAATCAGGATTCATCACCACAAGAACATCTATCCTCAAATTACTAAATCTAAGATGTCTAAGAAGCTAAACAAATAAACAGCTAGTCCATGCCGGAATTTCAAGGCATCAAGACGTGAAGAAGAAGATCCAGTCCAAGCTAGAAGCAATAGCTCACCCTGAAATCTGCGTGATGAAGACTGGCTAGAGTTGAGGTTCAGATGAAGACGATGGCACGTTTGCTGCACTCCACATTAACAAAGAAAAACAAATACAAGTAGGGGTCAGTACAAGGCACAAGTACTGAGTAGGTATCATCGGCCAACTCAAATAGAAAGCAATATATGTCAGATAATAACATAAAATCAACTAATATTCTTAACAGGTGACAACAACAATCACCATAAACCTAGGTCACACGCCAAGCACATCTATGAGGACTCAAGCCTCCACACCATATCATTTGGGAAACAGGTTCTCTAGATTGAGTATATTAACATATTTCAAGATTCATTCTCTTTACTATCCTGGTGTCGGAACGTGACACTCCGATCCCTCTACTATCCTTGTGTCAGAACGTGACACTCCGATCCATATACTATCCTGGTGTCGGACGTGACACTCCGATCCATATACTATCCTGGTGTCGGAACGTGACACTCCGATCCATATACTATCCTGGTGTCTGAACGTGACACCTCCCGATCCATATACCATCCTGTGTGTCGGAACGTGACACTCCGATCCATATACTATCCTGGTGTCGAACGTGACACTCCGATCCATATACTATCCTGGTGTCGGAAACTGACACTCCGATCCATATACTATCCTGGTGTAGAACGTGACACTCTGATCCATATACTATCCTGGTGTCGGAACGTGACCTCCGATCCATATACTATCCTGGTGTCGGAACGTGGCACTCCGATCCATATACTATCCTGGTGTCGGAACGTGACACTCCGATCCATATACTATCCTGGTGTCGGAACGTGACACTCCGATCCATATACTATCCTGGTGTCGGAACGTGACACTCTGATCCATATACTATCCTGGTGTCGGAACGTGACACCCGATCCTCTAATCTCATTACTTTAGTTCATCAAGCCTTCTTTTATACCAAGGCATCATCATTAACAAAGTAAATTTTAGATTTTAAGATTCATAGCCTCATCTTCCCAATCCATTACAATTACAAAATCAATCATGCAAGCACACAATTAAGCATATAGAACACTTTATAATACTACCCAACACATATCATTCGCTGTTAAGAGTTTACTATGAGATAGTATAAACCATAACCTACCTCCACCGAAGAATTGAAGTCAAGCAAGTTACTTTTCCAATGCTTTTCCTTTCCTCAGTGCCTTCGAACCTTTCCAATCTCAGCAGCAAAGTATGATAAGGAAGCACCAGTCACATTCTAGTCAAGTATATTATCTCTAGATCCATTCTTCATCCCTTGTCTTAAAAGCGCCAATGAAGCTAATCCATTAGCGAAGCAAAAATCTGGTGACAGTCTAAAGAAATTCTTGAGCACAAAATTTAAGTGTGTTGAAGAATTTATATATCCCATTATAAACGATAGAACCATAAGAATGAGGCCAGTGAAAACTTGAATGAGAAGGAATAGAATGACATTCTGAGCCATATTTGCTCGAAAAAGAAGAATGTGAGGCAGTATGTTGATGAAGCAATTGCTAGTCCATATTTAAGAAACAACAGAGTTGTTGGAATGAGAGAATCCTTCCAATAAATTGATCAAGACCAAATATCCAAAAGAGAATTAACGCGAATGATGAAGGAAATAAGAAGCGATGAAATCCATATATATGTGGAAGTCCAATATAACAGTATGGACACCCCACTGATTAGTTGTTGAAGCTTAGCTTTCACTTCACGTTCCTTGACAATCACCACCGTGAATGAGGCAGAAATAAAAGAAAAGGCTAAAGTGATTACAACTGCAGCAGAGAAGGCGTCGTTCAATGCCTTGGTAGAATCAGGAAACCTGTATGTTGTCTCTTGATACTTCTGGATCCAGCCTCCCTGGACATGGTTGACAACCTCCTTTAAGGATTAGAGCCGCCATTAGTTTATTTTTGGAACAGGAATAATAGTATCTTCTCATTAATGTAATTTAACTTTTATTACCCTAATTGTATACCTAACTAATTATAGAAATTATAAAAGTGATCCACTATTAGAGAATTAGAGAATTATCACATACTAGGTAATTTGTCTGCGCTTTGCACGATCATAAATAATATGTTAATTGAACTTGCAAATAATTTTTTTCTAATATACATACATTAAAAATAATAAGAAAATAGGTTCTTAAAAAAAATTAGCAATATTTCAACATGAATTTAATTATTTGTCATTATTACATAACTCAAGAACCTAACTGAATGAATTAGTCACTAAATAATAAATCATTGGGTTTTTAATCAACATTAAAGGAAATAAAGAAGAAAATAAGTATATATACAAAGGCACTCCCTAATAAAAACAAACATTTAAATTCCGTAGATTATACAATTGTGATATGTCTTAGGAGAAAATTTAAAATATTAACATACTTAAAAAAGAAATTACGCTTGAACATGAAAGCAATTATAACTTTTGAAGTTGCATAATGAATTTCTTTAATTGATAAGTGAGAAATTTCTTATATTTGTAATAATAGATAAGATTTAAGGTTATATATAGTACTTTTAAGTTATAGAATTTAATATAGAATATCAACCCATGAATTCTTGAAAGTGAGTACAATAATTATTTTCTGCATAAAGAGTATACGTACAATATGTGTATACATTAAATCTAACCGGAGATAATAACTTTGCAGAAACATAAACAATAGAGTTTAAAATATGTACTTAAAAACAACAATTAATATCATAAGCCTAAAATTTTAAGTGTAAAAAACACACCAAAATATGTAAAGATAGAACGAAATAGAAAGAAAAAATTGACTCCACTTAATGTGCAATGTCCCTTTAAGAAAACTATTCCCCTCAAATGCAAGAGGTTTAAAGATATATATCCTCTCGGGATGGACGATTTTATTCACCAACGTATTGATGTAAAAAATATGGTGTTAGTAAATTACTCAACAGGAACAAAGTACACAAATATTTATTTTGCGCATGTAGAAGAAGAAGATCAGGATTTCTGTTGTTAAAAATGAGAGGAAATCCCACTATATCTATAGACAACTAGTGATGGACACGTGAGCTGCACGTGTAAGCATTGTTAAGTTGTATCATTCTTATTGTTCCTCCAATCATTATGTGCTACCAACCTCACTGTATAAGAGTTTTAATTAGTAAAATGACATCTTTGAGTAGTTATTCCTACTACAACCCATAAAATAGGATAAGAGGAGATGTAGCATTACATAATTGAGAAAGAATGATGCACACAGAAGATAATGGCCTACAAGTCTAATTGTCGGGAATTTGGCAGTGTCTAACAGATCATTAAATTAAATTATCTTGGATTTCTGTTTCCTTTGCAGACTACTATTTCCTGAAATCAGTTCACTATTGAACTGCAAGTGGAATGAGTAAATACAGATACTCACATACGCATTTCAAACGACTTGTTAAAAGAATTTAACACAGCGTAGCCACTTGACTTCATCAAGAATTACTTATTATCACCAAAAAAATACTTCTAAGCAAAGAAATAAATAGTTCTCCGAAAAATTCCAACTTACGTACATTTTAATTTACGGATCATTTATGAAGCCACGAATTAATAACCTCACACACCTTCACGCCATCACCAGAAAGAACAAAGCCAATAACAAAAAGAGGTATATCTAAAGTCTAGATTACATGTAACTTGTATCAACTTCAACTAATTCAAAATTCAGTTAGTTGAAACTATTTTTTGAATTAAATTTCGGCTAGTTAGCAGGAGTGTTCTATATCATGAGAATAAGTACAAAAAGAGGCTTGGACTTACCTCAACATACAACACAACGGATAAAACTTTTTTCCTTTCAAAAAGAGGTTAGGATATGATGACTTAAATCCCCACACAAATAAGAAAGTAAATTAGCTAACAAAAAAATTCACCTTGTCGTATATGAGTCTAATGGATAGCATTTGACTTTTGTCCAATTGATAAGGCCCTTTTGCACCAATATGAATCTTCTGAAAGGAGACAAAAAGATGGTCGTTCTTGTTGGTGTTTTCCATCTTAGTCAAGTTATCCGCAACCTTATTGGCCCCTGTTAGTCTTGAATTATCATATGTCAAATATTCTCAATGGTGAGATTGAGCTTGTAATTGGGTTGTATTTTTCCTTCAATCATCTGGAAGACTATTGAGTCAATTTCCAAGAAAAAGTGGCTGAAATGAATAAATCCAATCCCTTGAGGGCTCTGCCAATGCTATGCCTCTAAGCTGCTGCCACACTCCAAGAAAGAAGAGAATGCCATAACAAATCACCCTTATCATCTCTTAATATACCTCCCATGTCCGCTCTTCCAGATTGTGTGCAATAGCTCGCGTCTGTGTTCATTTTCAACGCTCCATTTATAGGAAATTACACGCAAATGGATACACATTTGATAATTAGTTCTAGTTTGAGAAGATTTTCACAAAATGTGATCCAAGGTAATGTCAAGGCTGGCCTTATTCATAGCACTTTGGATATTCCAGAGAATGTGTTGAGTCATCATATGTTTGTTTAAGCTTCTCTTGCCACCATATTTACAACTGCAACTTTCCTTCCATATTTCCCAACACACAAATATTGGGGCAGATTATAGAACCAAACCATGTACCATGTTTTTAGGCCTTTGATTCAACCATTCATGCAATATGTGTATGATTGCACATGTTCGACTTCTATTCCCATGGGCCTTCGCTAGTAATTCCATATATGTTGGGCTGCTGCTCAATGCATAACGTTACAGTAAAGCAAAATGAGTTTGCTTGGCTTTTGTACATGCAGAAACATACAACAATGCATAAATCCAACTTGTTAAAAATAATAAATAGATGAAAAGAAATAAGATACATAAGGACTCACAGTAAATGGGGAAAATAGAGTAGCTTTTGATAAATAAGGAGGAAAATTCTATTTTTACCTGCCAATGATAGATGTATTAGATTGATATTAGAACATCTGGTCTTAGGACGCCAGTTAGTAGTTTAGTCGTATTAGGATTGTCTTAATAGTTCAGCAGTAATTATTTAATTAGATTACTTTAGTTCAGTTCGTTTAGGAGTCTTATCACTTTCGTTGTAACTCTATTTAATAACTTGTTGCCTTCATTAATAAAAGAGCATTCAGTCTTCATAATTGAGACACAGAAAAAAGCTGATTAATGGAACAATGACATGATGTTGGAGACATTTGTATAGATCAATGAAGTATCTAGGTTTTGGAATAGCTGCAATGGAGACTGAGCGTTGGAAAAAGGGGTCGTTACAATGATTGAGGGAGCTTGAACAACAACTATACGTTTCTGGAGAATCAAATTAGGTCTGACAGCTAATTTAATTTATAAAAGTTTAATATTTAACTAATATTTGTATTTAATAAATTAATATTTAATTCATATAGTAGGGGCAAAACGGTAAATCAACTTTAGGGTTAGGAGGTTCCTACTTATAATAATATATGATGCTAAATGGTAGTGTAAACAAATCTTTATTGTGCCTTATCACAAAGGTTACAATTATTTGGAAAATTTACAACCCTTCGAAAAGTTCACAACCTTTCATAAAAGTCGCAGCTTTTGATTAAGTCGTAACTTTTGATAAAAGTCACAACTTCTCATAAAAGTCACAACTTCTCATAAAAGTCACAACTTCTCATAAAAGTCACAACTTCTCATAAAAGTCACAACTTCTCATAAAAGTCACAACTTCTCATAAAAGTCACAACTTCTCATAAAAGTCACAACTCTTCATTAAAGTCATAACTTTTCATCAATGTTGCCACTTTTGATAAAATTTTCATAAAAGTCGCAACTTTTGATAAAAGTCACAACTTCTCATAAAAGTCACAACTTCTCATAAAAGTCACAACTTCTCATAAAAGTCACAACTTCTCATAAAAGTCACAACTTCTCATAAAAGTCACAACTTCTCATAAAAGTCACAACTTCTCATAAAAGTCACAACTTCTCATAAAAGTCACAACTTCTCATAAAAGTCACAACTCTTCATTAAAGTCATAACTTCTCATCAATGTTGCCACTTTTGATAAAATTTTCATAAAAGTCGCAACTTTTGATTAAGTCGCAACTTTTGATTAAGTCGCAACTTTTGATTAAGTCGCAACTTTTGATTAAGTCGCAACTTTTGATTAAGTCGCAACTTTTGATAAAAGTCACAACTTCTCATAAAAGTCACAACTCTTCATTAAAGTCATAACTTCTCATCAATGTTGCCACTTTTGATAAAATTTTCATAAAAGTCGCAGCTTTTGATTAAGTCGCAACTTTTGATTAAGTCGCAACTTTTGATTAAGTCGCAACTTTTGATTAAGTCGCAACTTTTGATTAAGTCGCAACTTTTGATTAAGTCGCAACTTTTGATTAAGTCGCAACTTTTGATAAAAGTCACAACTTCTCATAAAAGTCACAACTTCTCATAAAAGTCACAACTTCTCATAAAAGTCACAACTCTTCATTAAAGTCATAACTTTTCATCAATGTTGCCACTTTTGATAAAATTTTCATAAAAGTCACATCTTTTCATCAAAGCGGAAGGCTAATTTTGGAAATAAATAAATTTAAAAGGAAATTCTTGCTTTTGGTGGCGTCATGTATGTATGATATGATTCTCTTGATACTCAAGACGAAAGAATGATTTTATTTATTACTGCTACTTATGTGACTTGGATTACAAGGATGTTTGATTAAAAATAATTATTATTATGTAAAAATTGTCCTTTAGTTTTACTAATTTACTCTTTCTTAGTATTTCAGTATTTTCATCGAAGAAAAACGTTCATATTTCAGCATTTATATATGTCACAAATGTATTATCAAGTTAACAAGATTTCTAACATCAAAATATATTATTTTAAATTTTTTTGATTTTTTAAAAATAAAACTCACGATAATCTAAAAATATGTGAATATATATGAATAAAATGACATCTCTACAGGTTCATATGACATCTAAAGAGATTATGTTGAATACTCGTGCAAAACACATCAGATTAGATGGCAAGAAACACATGCAACAAATATCGTTTATAAGGTAATATTGTTAAGATACTACTACTTACATGATTCAACCTCATAAAATTGAAATAAATATGTACATTATTTCATTTAATTAATAAAATTGTTCACTGAACATCATTATAGGTCTGTGTTAATAAGAGATATATTTGACGATCCACATTGAACATTCACAAAAGAATCTGTATTATTATTTTGTGCAAAGCTTATCACTCAAATCTTAGCTTAAATTTTTTGAATTGATAATCCCATGCAAAGCACGTGTCAAAAATCTAGGTATATAAAATAACGAGGGATAATAACAATATTGTTCCTTAAGATAGAGGGTTCATACAAAGTATGAGATACAATTAGTAATAACTAAAAAGATTCATATATGGCAAGGGATTATTAATTTTGAACACATGAGATCTTAGAACAAAACACAAAATGAGTAATTTTAATGACTAATTGCAAAATCTTGCCAGTGATAACTATCTTAAGGGTTTTAAAGGAAAAAAAGAACAATAACTATCATTAAGATAGTATAACAAATTTTTTATTTGAAGTCCAATTTAAATAGTATAATTATTTAAGGAAACACACTTTACGAATCAAGAATATATATATTTTTTAAAAAAATAAAGACCACAAAAAAAATTGTGAAAAATTGTGACTGTTTGTAAAATTGTTGCAAAACATTAAACAGAAAAAAATTTGAAGATGGATATTTCGAATTTCAACCTAAGTTACCACAAAAAAACTTTAGTAATTTATCAAAATAATTTCAGTACTTCACATAATCTAAAGAAGGGAGTGTTCACGAGTGCACGAAACATAAACAATTTAATTATCCAAACAATCATGTTGCAAATCGATAATATTATTTTGTTGGAATGCTTCCATCAAGAGATTGTTGTTGCTCAAGCAGCATGGAAGACTGTTGAAGCTGCGACATCTGGTGGATTGGCAATAGTGTGGTCTACTCTTGCTTTGCTTGCTGCTCTTGCATTAACTTCAGTCTATGAAAATGTAGCTGCTGCATATGCCGATTGTGTAACTGCTGTCTTAATTGCTGGTTCTGCAACATTTGCTGGCTCTGCGACATTCTCTGCCAGACACTCAAATTTTTCTGTAGAGAACCGAGGTTTGCTTGTATGGGATTCGTTACACTTTGTGTTCTGAATGAGCTTATGTTACCATGTTGAAGATTGTTAAATCCAGTAGACAGCTGTTGCAAAAATCCAGTAGACAGCTGTTGCGGGGAGTTCAAAGAATTACTCAGTCCCAAATCGAAATTGAAACCAGGCTTTACTGAATTTATCATGTATAGCTGAGTGTTGATATTTGTCGATACACCAGACAAGGATTTATGTTGCAAGTTGGTGAAATTATTCCGTTGCATTAACTGCTGCAGTGAGTTCATAGCTTGCTGATGTTCCATTAACTGCTGACTTCGAAGAAGTTGTTGCTGTATCAGCAGCCGGTTGCACAGAGGTTTTAATTGTTTGTTCGGCATCATTTGCTGCACGGGCTGTATAGGAAGTAAATGTGGCAGCACGCTTGAATTTTGCTGTACGGATTTGAGGTTTGCCTGTACGAGGTTCGTTCCACTTTGTGTACTAAATGAGCTTATGTTATCATGATGAAGTTCCCCCTGCTGTAGAGAAGAAGAAGTCACGCTGCGTTCCCAATTGAACCTTAGAAAGAAACTTATCTTCTTTTCAACCGTGACCAGCTTGCCCTTGTGATTAAGTTGAATGTCCTGCTTCTTAAGCCACAAGAAATGCATAATGTGTTCCAGTGTCACTTTGAACATCTTGAGCTTTTCAATGTTCTCCTTTTGAAGAGAGTTATGCTTAAAATCAGTAAAAAGAAATTGATTCAGTCACAGTCCTGTTTCTTGTCCTTAGCAAACTTTTAAAATTTATGCTTCAAGTACCTCCAACGGCAACGAAAAAGGGAGTAATGTTTAAGAAATGACATAAAGAGACACATAACATAGCTCACAAGGTTTACACAATTCAACAGAATGTTCATTCAAGTGCTTTTTCAGATGATTATAGCCCTTGGCCGAAGAACTATGGAGGCCTAAATTTCATCCCCGAAAGCAAAAATAAAAAAACCAACAGAGAAATTACATGTGAAAACAACTCTTTTATGATATCCATGCATTACCACCTCCACTTTACAATCATTCACAATGCTTCAACACAAACAAAAAATGCAGATGCTAGAAATGAAAAGATATTAGCCTCTTTATAACTATGCAAGCACTGTTTCTAAAGATGACAATCGACAGGAAAGGAACCAAATTAAAGAAGCAAAAATGATAATGTAGTGCCTTGAGCTCTACATTATCAGTTTCCAGTTGGAGGAGTTTCTAATAACCAATAGAATACAATATGCAAATGATGGTGCGTCCTTTGACGAAACTTGAAAGGGAGTGAACCAAAATTTTGAACTATGATGAAGCACTTAAGGGGGTGTTGATGATATACCTGCTGCACTTGATGATCAATTTTCTCGTATAAATCATTGAGGTCTGATAAATACATCTCCTTCATATACTTGATCGGCATTACAAATTTTGATTACTCAATTCCGGAAATGTCAATAATGCATAACCATATGGTTATGGATAATCAGATCAACTATATGATGCAATAGAGAACAAGCTACAGAATCTTCACAAAAGAACCTTCAAGATGAAAAGGTTAAAATTGAAGTAGAAGAGGAAGACTGCAATTCCGGTAAAAACAAGTAACTGATCTTTGCGTCCTTTAGCTTCTTGGTACTTACATCAAGAATACAACTTCCGTAATGTGATTGTAGACCATCCCAACCAGGAGAAATTAAAACATACTTTTGTAAAGTTAGTTAGAAGATATAACACAGTTTAATAGCAATCACTATTTTTTTTCACTTTACACCTTTATCATCAATGACGTAAAAACAAGGGTAAACAATGAAATAATAAAGATGTAGTTGACAACTAAATCCTGAAATAAGACATACATAGTTAGATGAACTAATAATACAACGTGGTTTCTTACATGACCACACGTTTATAACCTCCTAACATCAATGTATTTCATACTCAGCTGAATTATTGGTCTTTCTTTTGCTATTAAATCCTAAAATAGTACAGACATAGGTTTGATGAATAAATAATACAACTTGGTTTCTTACATTACTACACGTTATTGTTGGGCTATTGACCATGGTCCAGCCAAAGGCCCATGGCCTAATCCTACTTGGAAAAGGATTGTAATTATTCTCTATATTTGGTTTCCAATTCTATTAGGAAAAGGATTAGAATTGTAATCCTATTTGTAGTTGGTTTTGGCTTTGTAAGAAAAAGCACAACTCTATAAATAGAGGATGGTTTTGAGAGAATAATTAATTGCTCATTGGTATTGTCTTTGAAATACATTAGAACATAAGAGAGGTTTTTGAGAGAGCTTTCAACAAGAGAAAAGAAAGAAAGAAAAGAGTTATTTTGCTGCAGTCTTTTTCTCCGACCAACAACGTTCAGATCGTGTTTTCCGATTAACTAACCGTTGGACTGTGTTGAAATTTG